>CM069442.1:35894994-35981309 GCA_035610835.1 Ophiura sarsii
ACAAATCAAAGATAAGTTATTCCTTTTCTATAATTTAGGCCTTGAGTTATTGTTAAAAGGATCTACATATATGTTGAAAACCATTTTCCTAATTAATTTCATTTCGAACATGTTTATTTATTTTTGAAAATAAATCAGTGAATTAAATACTCATAAGAGAATCAATGTGTAGACCCTTTGTTGTACATGTAGGTCTCAAAATAATATTAAGACGAAATATTCCAAAGTCTGATCAACAGTAAGTAACCTTGATTGTAAAAAAATTATGAAATCAACTTTGAAACTGTCATACACGTTTGACTCTCTCTTGAACTTTAGCACATTCCAAAGTTTTGTTACATTTTCTTATACCTTGTAGACATAATAAGAACTCATACAAAGCCCTACGCCTAGTGGCGAGGTTGTTTGAAAACATTGAACTCTTTTTCAATCGTAAGGCAATATTGTTAAAAACAATAACAAAATCATATTTCTCCGCACCTTGAAACAGCAAAGTCAAGGATAAAACTACAACCTAATACAGGTTTTAGCCGCTTGACACCTTTAAGCGAGGAAACTTTACTCCGAATTCAATTAATGAAAAATGTGGATGTTAGAAACTTTGGCGGTAAAAACTTCATTGTAAATTGATAAATTAATTTAATAATGCAAAAATATAATCAAACCATTTATACGGATGTTTTGTATCGAACATAAATACTGATTGATACGGACCAACTGGTGGGGGACAATTCATTAATAGCAATTCTTCCATATACCTTATATCATTCGTTCATTTCATCTGTTTATTTTATGTTTGACATACAGTTTAGGCCTATAATTTTTTCATGTTTCGTGAGCATCCTTAAACTTCCTTCCAATCAGCCAAAAATATGTTGTTACCCTCAGCATGCTCAGCGCGCGAGCGACCCTCAATTCTCACAAATTAGGGTCGCATTATTTTCTAGATTTTAAATTTTACCCGAATTGTCAAATTAGCCTAGCCTACTTATACGGTCTGCTTGAAATGAATAGGTTTGCTTGAATAAATTGTTTTTAAATTTTATCACACTAGAAACAATTATAGTCAATTGGCATTTCCCAATTTGTCTTGACATTTAGGCCTCATAATAGGCCTAATGTATATAATATTTGTCAGCAAAAATAGAAAAAGAAGAAAGAAAAAAAAAGTAAAATCGACCAACCAACTCGACTTCAAGATCTTGACACTTGAGGGCAACACAACATTTTGTTTGCCTCCCTGTTTGCCTCATTCACACCCTGATTCACAAGGTTCTTAACAAGGGGAGGGTCATACTCATAGGTCACAGCCAGTGGTCTCCATATTTCCATTTCAGGCGCACTAAGGTTTAATCTCTTTTCATTTTTCCCCAAAGATCATTACATTGGAACCAGAGCCAGTGCGATGCGAATTAAAAAAAGTTATTCACCATAATGACCAAGAGTCAAAACACGATCACTCAAGGTTAACTGGGCTGATTCATCGATTTACTTATCATGCTTTTTATTATATAGATGTATTTAGTTCTTAATAAGAATAATATTGAGGTAGGCTATTGGAGGTCTATTATCATTTTGCATGTAGCGTAACGGAACATACATTTAGAAAAAAAGGCAATTAAAAATACGCATTAAATTAAAAACGCGTTATCTTATCCAATCAAAAAATTACTCAAGCACTCAACGAGTATAAAATTACTATTAAAACGGACCATACACCATCTGCAGAGAGGGAGGTCAGGGTTGTTGTAATTATTGGTTTACTATAAATATAAGTATTATTCCTCTATATACATTTCCACACTAAATTACAAAACGATAAATAATGGATTCAATAGCAACGTATGCCACTGTTGCATGTTTGTGTAAATTCTTATGTGATTTTGCATAAGATATCGTGAGATTCAATACACAAAGGAATCGATTAATTTCTTGAATAATTAATACAAACTCGAGTAATAATAAGCTATAATAATACAGTATTCAGCGATCGGTCAAGGTGAAGTTAGTATTATTGCTGGTATATATCACGTTTAAAACAAACGTGTGAAACGGTTACAATATGTTAGATATTAGCACAACTTTTATTCAAAGTCGATGGAGTGGCCGGGTCAAAACTTCAGATATCCGTTAAAATCAGATATCATGGGTTTTCATCCCTTGGTCTGACGATGGAACTCAGTGGCGTGCGCAGGATATTGTGAGTAGCTGTGAGTGGGGGCCACCTGGCCATAAATGAAATTCTCCCGACTGTATAAAAATAGAGATACCGTAAAAGTGCGGGCGCAGCTCTAACGGGTGGGGTCCAGCGGCCCGCATTAGGGCCCTTGGCATGTTGGCGAGGGTGCAGGGGTAGTGGCCCCTGGAAGCTCATGGGTTTTAGCGGTTAGAAAACATATGAAACCCGTTTCAGGGGTAAATTTCAGTATAATTTTGTGATGAATTGTTGTCAAATTTGTACTTTTTCCACCATAGATTCAATGCTTCATTCAACATAATATAGATTTATTGCAACAAATTTTAGTTCAGCCAATCTCACTCTTTGATTACTCGACCTAGCCCAGTGACGTAGCTATGTTATTCATATTGGAGGGGGTGAGAAATGAAATTAAACCGAGTTTTTGTAGTAAAAAACTACGCGCGTGGCGCGCGAACATTTTCGAATTTACACTTTTTTTGCACGATTGAGCTACATTTTGGCTCTAAACAAGCTTGTAGCAAAGAATATTGCATTTTGGGAAGACATATGCGCCCCCCCCCCCCCCCCCCCCCCCCTTTGCACACGCCACTGCTGGAACTGAAAATTGTATTTCAATCGGACATAATTCGGTTGCCGAGATATGTTAGGTCAAAAGGGCATAAAACATTTGGCAACAACTTTATTTTTATTTTTTTATTTTTTCAATTCCATGCAGTTGCCAGGTAATTACCAAATTATGTATAATTATGTATAGTATGCATTAAATATGCAAAGTAAAGTGTGTTATAAAGATGAGATGAGCAATAATGATGTGACAGGGGTACGGGTCAATGAAATTATGGAGAGCTTCAAACGTACGTTGGCGCAGATCCCGGGGGGACGGGGGGGGACACGTCCCCCCCCCCCCACTTCCTGACACAATATCAAATGCCCCCCCCCCCCCCCACTTTTTGTGGTGATACATCAATCAAGGTTGGCGATCTAGTGAAAAAATGGCAATGTCCCCCCCACTTTCAAGATTGGATCTGCGCCCTTGCGTCGTTGGTGTTTGGCTAATTTATTTTTTGCATAATTAATTAGGCCCACTAATTCTAATGTTAAACTTAGATCCTCTATATTAAGGGAGGCTCTCCTCATAGGCCATGTTGTCAATGGATTTGAAATACCACCCGCGCATTATCATGAAGATGCTCCTGCTAATTTTACACAGTGGCTCATGATCCTTAATATAGGCTGAAGTTTTATGAATTTAGACCTTGCCCATGCAAATGTACCAAACGAAACGAAAACGAACTTTCATGTCACTATAGATGGGGTGACTGCAATGTTTATCAACAAACGCAACGATCGAAGGGACTGGACTGTTGATACATGCTTGAGGGAAAAGCATTATCTTACTATAAATCTGGAAACGGTGTGGTTTTGTGTGTTTGTGTGTTTGTTTGTGTGTTTGTGTGTTTGTTATCCTTATTTCTCCGTTAGTTGTGATCAAAGTGGCGCCTAATTTGCTTGACAGATAGAGGAAATAACGGGAAGGGTGTTAAAGTTTATTTCAGTGAAATTGGTTAACAATTGGCTCCAAAAACAGCAAAAAACCTCTCAGATTTGGCTCATAAATGCCACAGAATTGAACAACATTGAGCGTTGCGCGTACTACCGCGTAATCATACCGTGGTAACGCGTCGCGTGCATGTATGCGCAAGGGCTCACTGCCGCGGCACACGCACTCCTACACATGGCGCAGAAGCCACACGGGAAATGGTTATAGGCCGGTTGGTAGGGTATTTGGTGTCATGTTGGGGGGGGGGGAGGGGGGTTGTAAAACCACGGGAAATGGGTTAGGATAGGCCTAGGGTTGGTGCAAGTAGCGTTTTGCGGGGGTTAATGAAGCAACCTGATTTCTTTACTTTAAGTAATGGCATGCCAAACAATCGATGGGACCGAGGGTTAATGAAGAAGCCACGGGAAATGGTTTAGGGAGGGTTGTGATTATAATCAACCTGATTTGGGTGTGTGTATGAAGGAGGGGAGGGGGGGGGGGGAGGTGGGGGTAAAACCACGGGAAAATGTTTTAGGATAGGGTTAAGAGTTAATTAAGTAGCCACGGGAAATGATTAGGAGTGTTATGATTATAAATCCACCTGGTTGGTGTAGTTGGGGGGGGGGGGGCGGTTGAAGGGGGTTTATGTGGTTTTAAAAGTACGGAAGGTTAACTTGATGCGGGATGCGGTTTGAGAGGTAGGGGTTAATAAAGTAGCCACGGTTATAAACCCGTCTTACGGTTGGATATGGTTATAGGCGGGGTGAGGGTTGTAGGGGTTTATAATGCCTTTATGAGGGATATGGTTATAAATCAACCTGTTGGGGGGTGGGGTGGGTGGTTGTTTAGGGGGTTTATGTGGTTTCAGTAGGTAATGTAGCATAACCATCTAGCGGGGACCCGAGCGTAGCGAGGGTACGCCGCTAGTAACTATAATACTCCCTTTCATAATCCCTTGGACATAATTCCATCAAATCATGCGTACGTGCGAGTTGCGTACGTATGTGCGTAGGTTCGCGTAGGTGCGTAAACCCGGAAGTGCGTACCAGTTCCTTAAAAAAATAATCGCGCATTCTATTGGTCAATTGTGAAATCGTCACACGCCGTGATCGCCGGCGCGTGACCATGTTCATGTTTATCGCGCCTGTCAAGCATTTTGACGCCGCGCCTCGAAAACAACAACAAAATACGCTCGCGTGAAACAACGCGAATTATGTCCAAGAAATTATGAAAGGGAGTATACAACACTGTCCGCTATGCCTTATTGCCCTTTCATAATGCTTTGGCGCGAGTTTTAAAAGCACGGGTCCTAAGAAAATGCGTGCGCAAACCGCCGGGCAAAGAACGATGGCAACTGCCGACCAAATGCCCGGTGTGAAGTCACCTGTCACCCCATCTATAGCTTCGGTTGGTACATTTGCATGGGCATTCCTTGGATGTCTAAGATATTAGGCTGTGTCACTGTGTGGCTAGGTAACAAAGCTCTCCTCTCGCTCGTCGACCGTAATGAAGTTCATCATCAGAGCTTCTTAAATAGCTTTAAATCGAGAGATTGCTAAATATATTTAAAAGAGTATCTCAATATTCAAGTAAGACTATAGTGCATATCAAATGTCATTAAATATTACAATTCTTCAATATGGACTGATATTATCAGACGAGTGATTCTTGAACTTTTCGTAAGGCTTTTTAAGAAGAGTAGTAAAGATCCCCAAGTTCAGCTTTAAGGGCAGTGTCAACCCGGCACTTGTTTCAAAAATTTAATTTCATATTTCTCTATTATTTAATACTTTTATATGTATTCTATCATTACCATCATAAGTTACTAATCGGAAGCGATTATTTTCCGTTCTTTTGGGTGATTTTAAATTGTTGTTTTGGTAAGTTTGAGTCAGGAAAAGGCGCATGGTTATTTGGCGGGAATTTAAGCGGAGTTCCGCGCTTTTCAAATGCTGCGACAGCTGTTCGATCATTGCGTCGCGCGCTGAAACTTCCCGCGCGTAATACTAGACGCGCCGCTTATTATCCGCGACGTAGACGCGAAAAACAAAAGAGCGCAAAACAATGTCTAAAAATGTAAACAAAGGCCAATCTTACGATCATTTAAATTTCAGTTTTCTTCCAATTTCTTCACATTGTGACAATATAAATTGAATCTGATAGTTCATTTTGATTGTTCATAATAGTATACTCGCCTTTTAAGTCACACGCCCTTGTATTCCATGATCATTTAGCTTTAAATGGTGGAAAATGTCAATATTTTTACTAAATCGATGTTTTCTAGAAGTTCAAATTTGAAGGAATTTTACGATTTTTCAGACAACATAAGTAAAAAAATATCAAGCTATCAGGTAAGCTTTTACTACCATTGTGTAGAGGACTTTCAGCGCTAGGAGGCAAAATTTTTATTTTTTCGATTATGGATTTTAAACTCGAGATATGCATCCATTTCTAGCGAAATGTATGCAAAAAAAACACGACTTTTACACTTTTCCGATGATTTTAGCAATATTTCCAAAACTAAGCCTTATTTTGGAAAAAGAAAAAATTGCCTCCTAGACAAAATTGTCTTGTTTACAAAAATGTATATTAGAACAAATTACCATTTTTTCTTTTATAGTTATGCTGTCTGAAAAATTTGGGGTAACAAAATCGCTTTTTTGTTCATTTCTCAAAATTTAGATTATTTGGTATCACATTGATATCACCATCGGATTCCTTATCAAATTTTCTTTCTATAAATGTATACTTTTATGTACATTTATTCAATATTCTCAAACTTAGAAGCAAAAGTTGATCATCAAAATAATAGGGTTGACACTTCCCTTAAAAACCCAGGCATTTACTATATGTTGGTCAAAGTGACTGTGAATCTTGTTACTATACTTTTTACAACATATACAATCTATGGTGTTAAATTAAGAAAAAAGGAGCATCGTCAAAATTACATTTTTACGTTTTAGATCGTTTATCTATGTTATATCAGCTGATGTATACGAACAATATTTGAAAATACAGTTCACCATATTTTTGAAAAGGAATCGGAGTCTATTGAACATGGATATCAAGAGTAAAGGGCATTTAAAAAAATTGGTATTGCAGCGCCCTCTGTTGCTCAAATGTGTCAGATTGGCAGATTGGCTGGATTAAGCCACTGGTGGAATGAGTAGATGCCTGGGTCCTATTAATTTCTTAAAGATTGAATTACTCAACAAAGATTTAATCTTAGCTTTTAAATAGAACTCTGCTGGACCTCTCAAAGCTATACGGAAGTGGCTATCATACATTTACAATGTCGAGTCCCCATATAGTGTCATCAGATAGATACGCCTTAAACATGTTAAACATGTTAAACATGTTAAAACCTAACCATCCTACAGACTACATGATAACTGTAAGCTGCTGGTACCGCGCGCTCGTTGTCCGGTATATATCGTGCCACGATACGGCGAGCCTTAAAAGTGGCGAGAGAAAAAATCTCTGACCAATTAGCACAGTGGTAAAGTGTCTGATTAGACGCATGCGGCCCGGGTTCGATCTCTGGCGCATGTGGAGACTGATTCCCCTCCAAATGTCGACCCGTTTTTCTCCCCAGTGATAGGTTCATTCCCCAAAACACACCCGCTGGAAGGTTAGGGTGATAGTTATAATGCACCCTCTCTTTTCCACCCCTCCCTCACCACATCGAGTCTATCCGAGTAAAGCCTGGCATTCACACCAACGGTCAACTTAAACTCCTTATTCCAGTATTCACAATATTAAAGGCATATTATGTGATCTTTTCCAAGTAGCGTCCTCTATCATTGATTACTATGAAAGCAGATTTTCTTGCAGATTTGCATTTTTCATCATAAATCATAAAGATCTTCCAAGTTACAGATCGATACGATTCCTAATTACTTCAAAATCATGGTTTGAAAATAGATTGTACCGAGTGTACAATCTATTTTTTCAAATTTTACTATAAATTCACTCTAAAACTATGATTTTGAGGTTATTAGGAATCGTATCGCTCTGTTACTTTGAATACATTTATGATTTATGATCAGAAAAGTAAATCTGCAAGAAAATCTGCTTCCAATTTTTTTTTCTCTCGAGGATTGAGGGCGTCCCCTGGAAAAGATCACATAGGCCTAATATACCTTTAACTGTTATATTTTTACCGTGTGCATGGATATGAGACTTTAATTAATTGAAACACTGAAAGCGGTGATCACTTTTGATCCTACGGTCTCTCAGATGTTAAACGTTATTATAGCAAATTACAACCAACATTTGTGCAACTTAATCACCTACCACCTTGAACTCCATGGCTAGATCTTAATAGGGCTGTCAAATGTTCTTAATATTTCCGGGAAAAGGAACTACTTATTACCCGATCAATCAATCATTTATAATTTTAAACGGATTTCATAACCATGATAACGAAATAGAACAACGGATCAGGGCGTCTCAGTCACCAATAATGCAATTCTGTTTGTAGACCCAGTTGGGCAATATTTTTGAATTTTATTTTCCATACAGGTCCTATGACCTATTATAGATCTAATCATTGTCTAACATTGAAGAAAAGCATGAAAAATATACAGTGAATACAGTCAACACACTAAGTAACTGACCAGGTTATATGTGCTGATAACTCTAATTCTTTTAAGAGTGCTCCTATTAAATTATAAAGTTGTCGAGAAATTTCTCCTCTTTAATTTGAGATATTGAACGCTAGGAATGGTTGATTAGTGAGGGAGTTACAATTCCAAATGTAAGGCCAAGTGTGATTTTAATATTCACATTTTTTTCCAATAGGCCTACGGGGAGAGTATGACAGGTAATGCCCCAGTCACATGTATCCGTGTGTGCTTGGCGGCCCCTTACCATGCTTACCGTCTAATAGAAAAACAACAGAGTCCAACACGGTGAACATCAGCAAAAAATGTCAACGGCCGCATTGATTTTTTTTTGTCACCGGGTCCATACCGTTCTACACCGGGTCCTCACCGGCCTGGTACCGGGCTCATACCACCTCCTCACCGGGGCCTCACCGGGGCCTCACCGGGGCCTCACCGGGGCCTCACCGGGGCCTCACCGGGGCCTCACCGGGGCCTCACCGGGGCCTCACCGGGGCCTCACCGGGGCCTCACCGGGGCCTCACCGGGGCCTCACCGGGGCCTCACCGGGGCCTCACCGGGGCCTCACCGGCCGGAGCGCCTGGGTACCGACCGAACCGCCTTGATGACGTCATAAAACCGCCCTTTATAAGCTGAGCGCTCAAGCTCGCCGCGTCGCTTCACTCGCATTCCGGACTTCTCTGTATTTGTCACATGTATCCAAGTGAGCATAGCGGCCTTACCGTGTGAAAAATTGGTGCGGACGGCGGCACACGTAGACGACCGTTCCAAAATGTCACAAAATGTTTCAAAAAAATGTCCAAATTATTGAATTGCATCACCATTTGGAATCATTAGAGTAAGTACAAGAATGCCTAATATTGGTTCATTAATTCTTGAAAGACTGAAAATTGGGAAATATTTTTGACAACTCAGTTTTGAACTGTATTATAGTAAAACTAATAGGCCTAGACGCGTGGAAAGTGTTAAACATATATTGTCACATTTTGTTGAACCATTTTGCCACACACAAATTGTAATTACTTAAACATGTTTTAAAGGCCTCCCGTTCTCAAATTTAAAACCTCCCATTACAGTAGGCTATACCATGAGCCTCTAGATTTATCCGGATATTAAAGGGCAATAGGTATAATCCAGGAGGCGTAATCAGCCCCACCCCGACTCCTAGAAATAATTAGTTCAATTACAGGAATTAGCCCAATCCTTTTTGCGAAAATAAGAGTGTGTGGCACTACATTGAAAAGTAGTAAGACCGCTGTCTTTGAATATGAAAATTAGGTTAATACTGCCCTACCATGACAAAAGGAAGTAATGGACAACAGGAAGGTTTAGAGCTATGAGGCAAAACATGTTTGCGTAAAAAAAATCTGCAAAATATTCAAAAATGTACATTAAATGTGACATTAAACTGATATAACATTAGCAGAACATCACTCATCACTTTTCAAGGCTCTTACAAAAAAAACATGATTTGCCTTGTATCTTGTATCTCCTGTTGTCCATTACTTCCTTTTGTCGTGGTTTATTTGGTAAAAAGTAAACATGCTTCCTTTTTGATATGCTAATTACTCATTAATTAAGAATTTTTGAGGGTTCCTGCTATGATAGAATTGTGTATCAATATTATTTCTATCATTTAGTATAGAAAAACCCATTTTGAAAAAAGTGTCCATTACTTCCTTTTGTCATGATAGGGCAGAATAGGCCTACCACTGATTGACTCTTCCGCCAGCTCTATCATAATCAGTTCGTATAAAGTTGATTTTAGCTCTGTTGTCTATATAATATTTAGAAATAGAGATTGTGTTTTATTTTGGGTGGGACAGTAGGTCAACTAAATATTATAATACTCCTTCTATATACCATTACGAATTTCAGTTGTTCTCAGATCGGGACCAGAGTATTTAAGTCCAGATTATAAAAGAAGCAGAAAGATGCCATTAACCTATAAGCCCACATATTTATAATTATTTAATATTTACCCTTAGGCCTATATGCGCCATTTATCATGATCATGATGATCATTGCATCTGAATGGGAACCATTTTGTGAAGTAGTCTTATATTTAGACATGAATGATAGCGTCTCAATCAGATCCTGATTGCTTATACAAATTGGCTCATTTCAAATACAATAGCTTACAATTATGGGCCAATTATGTCACGTTTTATTTATTACAATCATGACAATTGTAGCATAACAATAGAAAAGAAGGTTAGCGGAAATTGTTAACAACTGGTGTGCCTTCAAGTGTATCCATTATATAGGTCCAATGGACTGCAGATATTAAAGGTATATTATGTGATCTTTCCAGGGAACGCCCTCAACATCGAAAAAAAATAGAAAGCAGATTTTCTTGCAGATTTACATTTCTGATCATAAATCATGCATACATTCCAAGTTACAGGGCGATACGATTCTTAATTACTTCAAAATCATGGTTTTAGAGTGAAAATAAACTGTCGGGATTCCGACAGTTTATATTTTTCACTCTAAATTCACTCTAAAACCATGATTTTGAGGTAATTAGGAATCGTATCGCTCTGTAACTTGGAATGTATGTATGATTTATGATCGGAAATGTAAATCTGCAAGAAAATCTACTTTCTAAAAAAAATCATGAATAGAGCTAGGGCGCTCTCTGGAAAAGATCACATAATATGCCTTTAAAAGGTGTCTCAGAATCAACCACCCATTTTGTTTTTTTGCATCATTTAAATTAATTTAATTTAATTAGCTCTCTTCCAATGAATGCTATTTAGACTTGGTTTGTTTGATGTGGGTGAAGTATTATATTAGGGGAACTACCAAAAGCAGTAATTCCTGTCATTGAGCAACTGAAATTAACTTAATATAGTATGTTTAGTTGAGCAGCAGGTATGGTATTGATCTCAGTTGAGAAATAAAATCACGTCCTAACAGCAAGTCAGAAAGATATTTATATAAAGCTAAAATATTATGCTGAAATACTTCAAATGTCTTGAAGTCAGGTTTGAATCTACAAATTATCATGCCCGTTGGTTGTGGGCTAAAGTGGTCTCAAGCATGATCAACACCAAACCATTTATGCTCGAAGAAACCCTCTATCTGAGGCAGATGGAAAGGATGTTTATTAATCTAGGTCAAATGATCTTGGACTTAAAAGTACAACCCCTTTAAAATCCTAATCCAATAAGCTCATGAAGAACTTTGAGAAGACATTGATAGTAAAATTGATCCCAACCAATATGGGAATCGCAAAGGCGTATCCACTACTCATTATCTTCTTAAGATGATGGATACATTACATATGAATGCTGATAGACCGGGTCATCTGAGCACTGTAGTAATCACTGATTTCAGTAAAGCCTTCGACCTGGTAGACCATAACATTCTTATGAGGAAATTCATCACGATGGGAGTCAGACCATCTGTTGTTACTTGGATAGCCAGCTTCCTAGATGGAAGGGAGCAATGTGTTCGCTACCGCGGTGTTACTAGTGAATGGAAGCGACTGAATGGTGGTGTGCCACAGGGTACCAAATTGGGACCACTCGGTTTTGTTGTGATAGCAAATGACGCCGCTACAGACACTCCGTTTGTGTCATTAAAATATGTTGATGACTTTACGCTAATAGAACCAAGATCAGTCACAAAGCCATCTTGTATGCAAGAACATCTCAGCAATTTTGAAGAATGGGCTGCTGCAAATAACATGAAACTTAACCCAAAAAAGTGTGCCTCAATGAAAGTGTCATTCTTAAAGAAAGATTCTGCGGACCCACCGCTTACAATATCAAACATTCCTCTTCAAGAAGTTCAGGTGGCTAAAATTCTGGGTGTTAAGATCAGTGCGGATCTGAAATGGAATGTTCATGTGTCTGAAATTCTTAAGAAAGCCAATGGTAGACTCTATATGCTTAAGTTACTAAAACGTTTCAACTTGCCTCATGATGATCTTGTCACAATTTTCTCGGGTTTTGTTAGACCTTTGGCAGAATATGCTGCCCCCATCTGGCACCCTGGTCTCACGATCCATGACTCTGTTGCCTTGGAAAGAATCCAAAGAAGAGCGTGCAAGATCATCATGGGCAAGCATTACATATCTTATGATAATGCTCTCCAAGAGTGTGGTTTAGATTCTCTGAGAGAAAGAAGAGAGCAACTAAGTCTAAACTTCTTGAATTCTCTCATGAAGTCTGAGCAATTTTGTTCCTGGGTCCCACCTACCAGAAGCTCTGTGCATCAAAGAAATCTTAGGAACTCCGACAGATTAAGTATCCCAAGGGTAAACACAATACGATGTAGAAAGAGTCCTCTTTTGCATATGGCCGATCTCTGGAATAAGACTCATTAGTGTTTTCAATACTGCTCTTTTAGTGCAATGAACTGGTCACTTGTTGGTATTCAACTTTTATCCTGTGCATACATTTCGTCCTTTTAGCTGTGTATAATATCGTGATCATTTAAAATAAATTATTTAATGTGAGTTGTAAGTTTGCTTTAAATGTTTGTGGACGTGGTGGGTAAGTGTTGGGCGTAAGGTGTATCTGTCTGTGTGTTGGGGTGTGGGGGTGGTGGAGGGGGGAGGGTTGTATGTAGGTGTGTGTAGAAGATATGCCAGGTGGGGGTGGATTGGTTTGTGAGGTGTGTATGTAATGTGTGGTTCATTTATTTGGTTAAATACTGTTCTTGATATCATATTTTAAATAATTATTGATGGGCTTGTGCAATTGTATTTTGATATTTATACATGTTTTTATATTGTAAAATTGTTGCAATTCAGATGTTATTCTGCTATAACAATTGTTAATAAACCTTTTATGAATGAATGAATGAATGAAGTGTATCAGGAGGGCTTATGTTGGTGCAATATTAATGTGTTATTAACCATAAAACATATCAGGTCACATGGTCAACTTGCCGGTTTCCTTTTGAGGGGTTAATGACTGGTGGTCATAAGGATTAATTTCACAACATGGAAGTATTTATGTTGTATCAATGTCAAATCCGACTAGGCCATGTCTGTATACCCCTGAGTGTGTTAAATGACAAGCTAATTATACTGCCCTGATTAAATACCACACACCATACCTGAGGTAAACTGCTAGATCTCCTTCCATAGATAGACATTATTCAAGCTATCATGTTGAATATCTAACCATTTTAGGCATTAATTCATAACATACGAGTGAATTTTGCAAGACACAATTTTATACCCTTTTTGCTTCCAATGATTTGTAAATCATGGGAGGGGTGAATCGTTCAAGATGTCAGAATTCAATATAGAGTTTAATGAGTCCCATTGACTGAAGAGCCACCTTAATAATAAAATATTGAGCATAAGTAAAGATGGCCGTGCCTATTTGTTTGTCAACCACATCAGAATATAGCAAATGTTGCCAGCCTTACATACAAGGTGCTTGCTATCTACTGAAGATAGCACTATGTATGTTGCTATGATGAAATGCCATGTTTTCATTAAATGAATCATTGTGCATATTATAGATTGCATGCAGCCTAAACTGTCCTGTCATACATAAACTTGCCTATAGTCTATTAGGCCATCACGAGACAGTGACGTAACCGCGTATTTTACTAATTGTAGTACATAACTCGTGCGCCTACTCGCGGCGCTGGCGTATACACACCGTAGCGTTGAAAGGCGGAAGATACATATGCGTGCGTAAAAGCTGCGCCCGTAAAGTGACGTCACTGTCCAGAGGAAGCCAAATAGAGTATAGCCATAGATTTCATGTGAAACTAAATTGAAAGGTGTGTGACCTGATCCAATTCTGTTTTTGTTCAGAAGAAAGCCCACATTTTTTCATTACCCCTGCAAAATAATAGGCCTGAAAGATGTATCCTTTTCGATGAAGTAAGCAAACAATATATACTCTATTTGGCTTCCTCTGGACAGTGATGTAATTTAACCAGTGCAGCTTTCTCGCACGCGTATATATATCTTCCGCCTTTCAACGCTCGTGTGTATACGCCAGCGCGGTGAGTAGACGCGCGCGTTATGTGCTGCAAATAGTAGAATACGCGGTTACGTCACTGTCTCGTGATGGCTAAATAGACTATAGTGAACTACATGTACATGGAACCCCCTGAATTGCCCAGTCCATGTCAAAGAGAAAACATCACATGGGCCCTATTTCATAAAAGTTAAGTTTCTTTTTAAGTGAACGTAAGAACGCAAGAGTGATTATTGAAGTCTTCTTAAGCCTGGTTAATTCTGAAGAATATTAAAGAATTCTTCTCAATGGGCTTTGTTTCATGAAGATTGAGTCATGAATTATTAAACAATCTTCTTAAGAAAGTTTAAAAACTTAAGAAGAATCTCTCTTCTTAAAATGAATCTGAACTGTTATGCAATAGGTCCATGGTCACCCATCTTTAAGGACGATTGGGCTATTCCATCTGAAATCCATACACCCCCTGGAAAACATGACCTTATTCTTCCACACAGGAAGTGTGAATTTCAAATAGGGTTTTCCAGGTTTTCCAACTCCATTTGAAATCTACACTGCATGTGTGAAAAATTATTTAGAGAATAAAGTATAGTTCTTAGCGGTTTTGCTATATTCTGGAGTGGTCTTACAATGTATACGTACCGTATATGGTATTGTATCGTATATAGCAAAACAGCTAAGAACTATATTTGATTCTCATGCTCATTTAGTTTATTGGTTATTTTGACCTTTTTATCATAAAATAACGCAGTTTGTTAAGGCCCTGTCACACCATAACGTATCGCCTCAACGTATGCCAACGTATGCCAAATATCGAAAAATACGTTGGTGTACGTTGGCGTACGCTGATATAAGTTAGGGGTACGTTGGGGATACGTCGTTTACGTTATGAGCACGCTGTGATACGCTGTGACAATTTGGACCACGAAAAAATATTGAGCATGCTCAATATTTCTCGACGTACTCAACGTGTGCTTAATACGTTCTGCATAAGTTCCCGGTAAGTTTGTGGTACATTAAATATACGTTGACATACGCTGACATACGTTAGTGGTACGTTACTCGTACGTTACTCGTACGTTACTCGTAAGTTGGTATACGTTGATGAACGTAGGCTGGGGGAAACGTACAGCCAACGTAGTGATAACGAGTTGATAACGTATATGTGCCGTATGTCTAACGTATGCCTGACGTATTTCCAACGAGTTTCGACGTATTCTCACGTATTCACTTATGCCGGGCGATCGTGTAAGGCCCTGTCACGTATCCATAGCGTATTGAACGTATACATAGCGTATGACTAACGTATTGATAGCGTATCACTAACTTATAACATACTTATGACAGCGTATCAAAGCGTATGCGAGCGTATACGAGCGTATGACTAACGTATGCTTAACGTATACTTAACGTATTCAGGTATTCGTAGCGTATGTTTGCCGTGTTCGACGTATCGTCAGCGTATCCTCGACGTACAACGAACACGTGGCTTATTATGCCGCTTATTATGTAGCACGTATAAATACCGCGCCAATCTCACATTACATCATTCCCGCCGATGTCATCACGCAGTTAACATGCCTCCCAAGAAGAAGCTAGCAACCAGGGGCCGAGGCCGAGGAGGAGGAAAAAGCAAGAAGGCCAAGACAGACCATGAAGAAGTGAGGATGAGATACTCAAGGAACCCATTTATATACTCAAACCCTCCATAAGTTCCCAAAACGCCGAATGCGCGCTAGCTGTACGGTAGCCCTGTCACACCATGGCGTATCGCCTGAATGTATAACAACGTATGCGAAATATCGAAAAATACGTTGGCGTACGTTGGCGTACGTTGGTGTACGCTGATACAAGTTAGGGGTAAGTTTGGGATACGTCGTATACGTTAAGAGCACGCTGTGATACGTTGTGAAAATTTGGAACACGTCGAGCCCGCGAAAAATTATTGAGCATGTTCAAAATTTCTCGACGTACTCAACGTGTGCTTAACTTACGTTCCGCATAAGTTCCCGATAGGTTCGTGGTACGTTAGACATACGTTTACAAACGCTGACATACGTTAGACATACGCTGACATACGTTAGAGGTACGTTAATCGTCTTAAGTTATAGGTTGGACATATAGATTTACCCTTCTAGATATTTTAATAGTTATCATCTAGGCTGCGTTTACTTGAACTGGCAACACATGTCCCGCCGTGTACGCAACTCAATTTCTGCAACGGCATAAGTCACGTGTTCGTTGTACGCCGAGGATACGCTGAGGATACGTCGAGCACGGCAGACATACGCTACGAATACGTTGGTCATACGCTCGCCGATCGCATACGCTGTGATACGCTGTCATAAGTTTGTTATAAGTTAGTGATACGCTATCAATACGTTAGTCATACGCTATGTATGCGTTTAATACGCTATGGATACGTCCATTCCATCACCGATGTTGACGCAATTCATTGGGAAGTTGGACGTTCTTGGACGTTCTCGGACTCTGACAATTTTCGAGCTATTTTTTGAATACGTCGGCATACGTTCAGGCCACGTTCAGGCCATACGCTATGGTGTGACAGGGCCTTTAGATTGATTTCAATCAAACAACAAATTTCCCCTTTATAAAATTGGCAAATTCAGCGAGCTGTTTATCGACCATCCTGCTTCAAATTAATCGCATTCTTTAGCACACGCGCAATGGCAACGCTGCGTTATACGCACAACACATACGCCGGTGACTTTGTGTAGGGCATGCTAACGTGATGATCATACGCACTGAAGGTATTATTTTTCAAATTAATTAAGCCCCGCCCAAACTATACACCATTGTCTCATAATGTATGGGCGTATCGGTTGAAAATCAGCCAAAACCAATCAAATTGCCTGCTGACATCCAAAACCACACCCACTATATAAGAATGTCATGTCTTCCATGGGGGTGTACGCCTGTACAGATATCAAACGGAATAGCCCATTTGAAATTTTTATTATTTATTTAAATGTCAGCAATTTCACAAACTATAAGAAAAGAGTCAACAAGACAAGAGATCAGATGATTGGACAAATGGTTTATTATTTCATCTTTGGTCTGTTTGGATTATTACCATGGAAACAATATATTTTAGATGAAGAAAACATCTGAGAGCACAGAAGTAAAATATGGAGACCAGACTTTCTTTGCTGCTATTGCGGTTTTTTTTTTTTTCAATAGCATACTCTTGGCAAGCCACAGGCATGAAATAACTCCTTGGGAAATCATTGTTGCCAATGCACATAATGACAACGAGTGAGTCCAATGGTGTGGTATATGCACACACCACATTCCAGCATCTCACAAATATTTTTCAGATGCAGTATTATGTGTAAAGACAAAGTTTACTTTCCATTTACAGTGGTACATGTGGCTGTAAGAGTAGTCTGGTTTCTCCATTCAAATTCTATGTTTCAGACTCAAAATTTAAAATAACTCTTAGAATGGTCAGTTCTATCTTCAGTGAATAGCATTTCACTTGATTACACAGATCATCAGACTTGTGATTACACATATGATGCTCTCTTCAGTAGATAGCATTTCACTAGATTACACAGATCATCAGACTTGTGATTACACATATGATGTTATCTTCAGTAGATAGCATTTCACTAGATTACACAGATCATCAGACTTGTGATTACACATATGATATTATCTTCAGTAGATAGCATTTCACTAGATTACACAGATCATCAGACTTGTGATTACACATATGATGTTATCTTCAGTAGATAGCATTTCACTAGATTACACAGATCATCAGACTTGTGATTACACATATGATGTTATCTACAGTAGATAGCATTTCACTAGATTACACAGATCATCAGACTTGTGATTACACATATGGTGCTATCTTCAGTAGATAGCATTTCACTGGATTACACAGATCATCAGACTTGTGATTACACATATGATGTTATCTTCAGTAGATAGCATTTCACTAGATTACACAGATCATCAGACTTGTGATTACACATATGATATTATCTTCAGTAGATAGCATTTCACTAGATTACACAGATCATCAGACTTGTGATTACACATATAATGCTATCTTTAGTAGATAGCATTTCACTTGATTACACAGATCATCAGACTTGTGATTACACATATGATGCTATCTTCAGTAGATAGCATTTCACTAGATTACACAGATCATCACACTTGTGATTACACATATGATGTTATCTTCAGTAGATAGCATTTCACTAGATTACACAGATCATCAGACTTGTGATTACACATATGATGTTATCTACAGTAGATAGTATTTCACTAGATTACACAGATCATCATACTTGTGATTACACATATGATGTTATCTTCAGTAGATAGCATTTCACTTGATTACACAGATCATCAGACTTGTGATTACACATATGGTGCTATCTTCAGTAGATAGCATTTCACTAGATTACACAGATCATCAGACTTGTGATTACACATATGATGTTATCTACAGTAGATAGCATTTCACTAGATTACACAGATCATCAGACTTGTGATTACACATATGGTGCTATCTTCAGTAGATAGCATTTCACTAGATTACACAGATCATCAGACTTGTGATTACACATATGATGTTATCTACAGTAGATAGCATTTCACTAGATTACACAGATCATCAGACTTGTGATTACACATATGATGTTATCTTCAGTAGATAGCATTTCACTAGATTACACAGATCATCAGACTTGTGATTACACATATGATGCTATCTTCAGTAGATAGCATTTCACTTGATTACACAGATCATCAGACTTGTGATTACACATATGATGCTATCTTCAGTAGATAGCATTTCACTAGATTACGCAGATCATCAGACTTGTGATTACACATATGATGTTATCTTCAGTAGATAGCATTTCACTAGATTACACAGATCATCAGACTTGTGATTACACATATGATGCTATCTTCAGTAGATAGCATTTCACTAGATTACACAGATCATCAGACTTGTGATTACACATATGGTGCTATCTTCAGTAGATAGCATTTCACTGGATAACACAGATCATCAGACTTGTGATTACACATATGATGCTATCTTCAGTAGATAGCATTTCACTAGATTACACAGATCATCAGACTTGTGATTACACATATGATGCTATCTTCAGTAGATAGCATTTCACTAGATTACACAGATCATCAGACTTGTGATTACACATATGGTGCTATCTTCAGTAGATAGCATTTCACTGGATTACACAGATCATCAGACTTGTGATTACACATATGATGTTATCTTCAGTAGACAGCATTTCACTAGATTACACAGGTCATCAGACTTGTGATTACACATTCGATGTTATCTTCAGTAGACAGCATTTCACTAGATTACACAGGTCATCAGACTTGTGATTACACATATGATGTTATCTTCAGTAGATACCATTTCACTAGATTACACAGGTCATCAGACTTGTGATTACACATTCGATGTTATCTTCAGTAGATAGCATTTCACTGGATTACACAGATCATCAGACTTGTGATTACACATATGATGTTATCTTCAGTAGATAGCATTTCACTAGATTACACAGATCATCAGACTTGTGATTACACATATGATGTTATCTTCAGTAGATAGCATTTCACTACACTGTAAAAAGAAACGTTTATATTTCTGATAACACTTAATAAACACTTAAACACGTTTATTTTTGTGTTTTACGTGTAAAGGTATAGGAGGCATTTCTGCGATAAACGTTTGCGTAAACACTACAACACGTTTATAGAGGTAATTGTGTAATATTTATTAACACACCAACATGTTTATATCAGCAATATAAACATGTTGGGGTGTTAATAATTATACAACAAATACCTCTATAAACGTGTTGTAGTGTTTATGCAAACGTTTATCGTAGAAATGCCTCCTATACCTTTACACGTAAAACACAAAAATAAACGTGTTTAAGTGTTTATTAAGTGTTATCAGAAATATAAACGTTTCTTTTTACAGTGTAGATTACACAGGTCATCAGACTTGTGATTACACATTCGATGTTATCTTCAGTAGATAGCATTTCACTAGATTACACATACGATGTTATCTTCAGTAGACAGCATTTCACTAGATTACACAGGTCATCAGACTTTTCATAAACTTTATTAATTTACTCTTGTCTTAAAAATAATCATTTCAATTTTGTGTGTATCTGTTTTGTAAACCATGCTGATATTGCTCAAGAAATCTTTAAATGTTACACAGCCACTTAAAAATGTAGTATTGTGTCATGTTATATGGATGATCAAGACTGTCACTTTTCATTAAAAACATATTTTGGATATTCACTGATAAGTATGATAATAATAATAGTAATAACATAATTATATGCAGCAATGGAAATACCCACATGACTGTAGAAACTATACACTTTGTGGACTTAGAATATATTTCTAACCCTAACTTTTACAAAAGGAAATAAATCAGTTGAAAAAGTAGTCCTTTAGTGGGAATTGAACCATGGACATATGTATTGCAAAGCATGTATCTCATCCAATAGACTAGTGAGGGTGAACTGGCCAGAACATGATTTTAATTCAGTAGATAGCATTTCACTAAATTACACATACGATGTTATCTTCAGTAGACAGCATTTCACTAGATTACACAGGTCATCAGACTTTTCATAAACTTTATTAATTTACTCTTGTCTTAAAAAATAATCATTTCAATTTTGTGTGTATCTGTTTTGTAAACCATGCTGATATTGCTCAAGAAATCTTTAAATGTTACACAGCCACTTAAAAATGTAGTATTGTGTCATGTTATATGGATGATCAAGACTGTCACTTTTCATTAAAAACATATTTTGGATATTCACTGATAAGTATGATAATAATAATAGTAATAACATTATTATATGCAGCAATGGAAATACCCACATGACTGTAGAAACTATACACTTTGTGGACTTAGAATATATTTCTAACCCTAACTTTTACAAAAGGAAATAAATCAGTTGAAAAAGTAGTCCTTTAGTGGGAATTGAACCATGGACATATGTATTGCAAAGCATGTATCTCATCCAATAGACTAGTGAGGGTGAACTGGCCAGAACATGATTTTAATCCCTTTTAAACATTACGGAATAGAGCAATACTTATGATCAGTACACACCATATTATGAATTGAGCTGCGATACACATGATCGAATCGTCTACCCGGGTTGACAGTCATGTGGGTATTTCCATTACTGCTTATTCATATAGTGCCCATCCCCTGGCCTGAGCTACTGCCCGGGGGGGGGGGGGGGGGGGGGGGTACTTGGATTTATTTTGGACGGGGGTGTGCAGCTCCAGCCTCAAAACCCATACCCACTTCCAAGGGTAATTTTGCCGGAAAGGGTACCCATGACTAAGGATTTTTCTTCAAATGTAGACCCATGTCTAAGGGTAATCTCATGGTTAAATGGGTTGAATTCCACGATTCCGGGGTTGAATTTATCGAATTGAATTCAGGTTGATATTGAAAAACGCCCGGAAAAAACCCATGAAAAAACGACCCACTGGAGCGGCACGTCCCCGTATGCCTTACATACGTGAGCTACTGCAGTAAACGCATAAACGCAGGAATCATTATCTACAGATAGTTCTCATTCTTGCTATGAATACAAACCAAACATGAAAAATAGTGACCATAAATGGTGTTGTCATGTCTTTGATTTATATTTAAAATAATCTCTATTAGGCCTATATAAGATTTCAGTTCACGATGCTGAGTATAAAAGACAAGCACAATACAACGATTTCCAAAATATGTGTTGAACTTTGTACAGAATAACAATTCACTTTAAGGGTTTTTTTTATATTTCACCCGTAAAACCGGTTTCACATTTCAGTTTTGTATAATAAAGAAATTGTACTCTGGCATAAAACTATATATTTTTCTAAAAATACATGAGTATCTTATGCTCAAAATTCTACTTATTTCAACCATGTTGTCATGGCGCTTGTATATTTGAAAGACACTCCTGAGATATTAAGACACCGTTCTACAGGTCCACCCTACCAAGAATTTTAAAAAGTGGTGAACAAATGTTCTTGTACAAATGAATACCAAAATTACAAAAACAATTTCATTTTAAATGCAAAGGAGAGAGAAAATATTTTCAAATTTGGAGAAAAGAAATGTTTTTTGTTTTTTTTGCAAAATGGCCGATCCAAAATGGCGGAGAATATTCCACAGAGGATTTGATGCATTTGAAAAGACTTATCACAGTATTTATAATAGCGCAGCGTTCCCGCTAGGTAAAAGTGCAGATAGATTGTGAAAATGACCCAGATTTTCGAAAATGTCTTGAAAAAGACAATAAAAAAGAAGAAAAAATTCTTGATGCTGCAGCCAAAACAGATGCGCGCGAGGACGAGAAACTACTAATTTCTTTAATTTGGCCTTAGACCTGTTGAACAGGCATTTCCCCCTCACCCTTACTGTAGAACACTTGAAATTCGCAGGTACTTTATTTCGCAAATTACCAAAAGCCAACATTTTCGCAAGGATTTTAATTTCGCGATTCCAAAATTTGACTCAGATTTTAAACTTTTACCGTGGTTTATTTTGCGGGGATTTAATTTCATGAATTTAGGGTCCTTGCAAAATTAAATAGCTTGCGAATTTAAGTAGTTTTACAGTATATAGCTAAAGCTATAAATATGAATATAATTTAATCTACTTGTAAAATATATACATGTCAAATACTGTCTATACATGTCAAACATTGTCTATATACATGTCACATAGTATCTATACATACCTACAAACACAAAAGGCTAGCTAATATTATAAGCTTATCAATAAGTTAATGTCATCTATACATCCGTTATATTTGTCACCTATATAATTATGTACACAAACTATTATACGGGGGCATAACAGCAATCTAAGAAAGAACTGTTGGTACACTTTGAGGACCTTGTTAAAATCATTCCCCCTATTCAATGTTTTTTGGAATTGGAACTTTTTCATCACCACGATCATTGGGACCCTCAACATTGATTGGTGGGGTCCGGGTGGGGGAGGGATATGAGTACTACAGAAAGTTTTGTTGAAAAACCAGCGCTTAAAAGTTATTCCTTAATGTGGATATTGCTGAAGAAATGAACTCGGTGTTCCAACACCAATTTTCCGGAATTGAGGGCTCACTTGTCAGAGTGGGTAAAAAAATCCAGATCAGATGGTAAATGTGTCCTTTTTCAGCGAGTAAGTAAGGGCATTATGTGGCAGGATTATTCATTCATTTCTGCCTGGTATACGTAATCAAAGGACACCGTCTTCCCCTTTGGTCTTCCCATGTCCTCTCCTTCAAATGTTATGGAACTGTTTATGTATTTAAAAGCATATTCAACCATTATAATAACTGAACATCTAAAAATCAAATTGAATAAGTTTTAATGCATTCAAGCAGCCATGCAACCAGATATAAGAACAAGCAATAGCCTAAAATGAGATAGTGCCATTTTTTTTGGGGGGGGGGGGGGGGGGGCGGATCAGGCCACAAAAATATGTATTATGAAGGCACTAATCTTTCCGGTCGCAACATATGGAGCTGAAACATGGTCAGTCGGAATAGCAGATTCAAAGAAAATATCAGCTTTTGAAATGTGGTGTTGGCGCAAGATGCTAGGAATATCATGGAAAGAGCATAAGACAAATGAATTTGTCAGAAGCCAGATTGGGAACCAAACTTCTCTGTATACAAAGATCATGCGCAACAAGCTACAATACTTTGGACATATTGCTAGACGAGAGGGTGACAATCTAGAAAAGGTGATAATACAAGGAGCTATCGAAGGAAGACGTAAACGTGGCAGACCAAAGCTTCGTTGGACTGATGGCATTAAAGAAGCAACTGGTCTATCTCTTATCTCTGCGCATCGCATGTCACAAAATAGACAACGATGGCGCTCCATCATCAATAGGGTTACAAAGAATCAGCCATGATCCATAGGACGACGACAGGCCACGCCGGGGATGGAACCCAGGCCACCTGTGTGGAAATCAGACACCTAACTGATTGGGCTAACTGATCAGCTTGAAAAAAAATGTTCTGCCCCATCTGATAGCCCTCCTGATCTTCGGGATCGAATGGGGAAGCATGGGCTACCAGCAGCTATAGAGATATAGGTCAGTTAATCTGAAACTTGACATATTTTTCTTTTCTTGCCTTTCTTAGTTCATCTAACCCAGTTATGGTGTTTGTTTTTACATATCCAGATGTTCTTCTATTAAAGGGGCATTTAGAGATACGTATGGGAGTGCGCCCTCAATATCCTGGAACTCAGTTTTTTTGCATCAAAGTAATACTTAGGCATACTAACTACCATCTGAAACAGTTTACCAACATTTGCCGTTTATCATATAAAATTTCATGATTTTCTTAGTTTCGATATGATCATATCGAAACTAAGGTGCTGAATTCGGAAGTTATGCTAAGTTTTACTCACGGAGTTTCGCGGCAAATCTCAACCTGGAAGTGCCGTTATTTGCTTAGTTTTGCATGAAGGCGATGTCGGAATTGTATGATTTTTTAGATTTGGGCTATGTTGATGATTATCTTTACGTTATTTGCTCATTTAGTATATCGATACATCTCTCAATGCCCCTTTAAAGACACCATATCAGAAAATCTGGATATTTACACACACAAAATATTATGTTAAAGCTAGGTAAAGTTCAGTAGTTCAAATAACTAGTGCCTTGCATCATTAGTTCCCATTTTGTAGTCTATTGTAGGTATAATAACTGTAGCATACTGATGAAAATGATATGATTATAAAATGTCATGAATAATAAAAACAAATGTCATGCATGACAAAAATATCAAGACTGTGTATTGGGAATCAACTTGCTTTATAGCGATATAGCGATACAAATATAGCAATACATATGTGACCTGTCACATCAAAATGGACATGTTGGAGGCCTGAGTCAATTCCGAGTTATTGGTATGACTTGAAAGAGCAAATTTTAGGCTTTAAAATGACACCATGTTGAAGGTAATCGGACTTTGTAATTACCAGATATGATTTGAAGAAGTATATTTTTTCTATTATTTTCTTTATATTTCACCAAATATATTGGCCTCTATCTCACAACTGTGTTTGCCGACAACATGTCCTTTTTGACGCGACTGGTCACATATATGTGTCCCGCCACGTCCAAATGAACATTTTGGAGGCAAAACTCCAGTCTTGAGTAAGGCAACACAAATTGCTGTGTTGCCCTCAAGTGCCAAAATGTTGAGGTCGGATTGGTTGGTCATTGTGGGCTTTTTTGTCGGTTTTTTTAATCGTGGAAAAATATAACTGCCAGACCAGGGCTGTCGTGGTTCATGTCAAGACAAAATTGGTAAATGTCAATTTTACTAATGTTTCTAGTGTGATAATTGTTTAAAGACTTTTTATTCAAGCAAACATATTCATTTCAAGCAGAAAATAGTAATATTTTGACAATTTGGGTGAAATTTAAATCTAAAAAAAATATGATCCTGATTTTTTTGAATTTCAGGGTAATTCACCGAGGGCAACACAACAATTTTATCTTGGCCTCAAAGATCTTTTTAATGTAACTATCTTTTTACTGTAAAAATCACATAGAAGATCACTGCAGTGAGATTGGGAATTGAGAGCAAATATTCTTTGCTTTCTGGAATATAGATAAAGTAATAGTTGGGATAATATTTTGGTATTTATATTGAATGAAGTTGTGTATCATTTCACATTTTGACAACATATTTTGAATAAGGCCAAACAAAGAAGAAGGTCCGCCTCAGAAGCCCGCCCGCATTGGTATGTGAAATGAACTACGGCGCGTAGGTCTATGCGCTGGGGGCTAAAAATCTTCTTCTTTTTTTGATTTTTTTAAAATTAATTTTTTCTTTTTTTTTAAAAAGTTTTAAAAAGTTCTCTGTCAGCTTGGATAAGCAACAAAAAAATATATAGCAAAAAAAAAAAATTGCATACCTCATAGCCTATTTTCTAAAAAAAAAGCACTTGGGTTTTTTGCACAATGTTTCTGAGACAGACTTTCTTCTTTGTTTGGCCTAAGTATGACACACTTTTCCCTTGAATACAGCCAACTTCTTGAAATAAATAAAGAGGGATATTATGAATTCAACTTCCCATTTAGTATCTTAATGTATTATATTTAACAAAACATCTTGAATGAAATATGTTCAGATTTTATATTACAGGTATTGGAATTAAACATGAATAATACAGGGTGTCCCAAACATGTTGATACACTTTTAAAGCTCTGTATCTCTCTTATTAAAATAATTGACAGTATAAAACTGAAAAAATACTTGGATAGAGAAACTTTAATACCAAACTTGATGCCTTTTCTGAGGCCCCATATTGTTAAACACACGCTGAAAGGTGTTGTAACATAACTCACAATACCATACAATTGCTCAACTTGCAAGACTCACAGTGTACAAGTAACTGTACTCGCATGCTGCATGTTCCTCTCATTCCGTTCATGTGGAGTTTTGCTGAAAAATACTTTCACGCACTACATGTTGTACTATCTGTGGCAACACAGATAGCTGTTACTGTAAGTTTTGTATCAAAATAATTCTACAAGTCGTCTCTATCCAAATATATTTTCAGTTTTATATGGTCAATTATTTTATGGGACATATAAAGCTTTAAAAAGTATCAACACTTTTTGGACACCCTGTACATTTAAGTTAACATTAATTGAGACATGCATATTCATCTAAGGTACATGTCACTCAGTTCTTGGTCTACAATAACATCCTTACATACAGTAAATATAATTTATACGATAAATTATCTAATAAATAATGAAATAATCTACAAATCTAAAACTATTTACATTTGATATACAATTATCATCATACAAATAATCTTGTGTATTATTTCTATATACACTTTGAGCTTGCTGGACAATATGATCAACATTTGTTACTGTAAAACATGTTAATTTCGCGGCAACTTTTGTTCGCGAATTGCTTATCATCACTAGTTTCGCGTTAACTTAATTTCGCGAATCTAAAATGTCTACCACTACTGTCATCTTCACACACATTAATTCGCGACAATATAATTTCGCAAAATTTGAGCCATTCGCAAAATTTGAGCCATTCGCAAAATTAACTTGTTTTACAGTATTAACAATCTACACAAAACACATAAAAATACTTTGCATTATGTTTACAAAACCAATACATCATTTATCGTTTCTTAACTACCCTCTCAGCAAACAACCAACAAGCGTTACGAGAACAAATAGGGCTCTGGTGGTGGAACCAACATATGTGGGACCTACAATCTCGGCCAATATTGTTGGAACACTTTTATACGTGTGTTTAAAAACTCCCCCTCTCCCCCTGGATCAATGTTGAAACGTGATTTTTGTGTTATGGGATACTGGAAGGGGTCAACATTGCCCAGTGGGGTGGGGGAGTTATTCATGTTGAGGAAGGCTTCAAGCTTTCCGTCAAAGACAGCAATGTTTCGATAGCGTACATTTTGCGCAAACAGGAACGCATGAAAGCGTTATTATTACATGGATGTTCCAACTAATTATGGCCGCGATTGTAGATGACGACCTCTGATTGGCTCATCGTTCGATGGTCATGACAGAGAAAGTATGCCACTTCCATTCCATAGAGTAAATGAGTTCAAACAAGACTGCCCGCTCTCTAACTTTATTATCCTGACTTGTTTAGACGAGGCAAAAAAACACAACCCTGTTCTACGGACAATCAGACCTCTCAGGTAGGGTCGGTTTTAAAGAAAATTCAATAAAATGTTTCAAATAAAACAGATTCTACAAATTTGTTTATATTTGCTTTGAAAATTCAAATAAAATGGGTCTGTTGGGTACGTCGAATCAGGTGGTTTTGTTGTCACCTTACATACTAATTTCAATGTTGTCCTCGATTGCTCTCCACACTTCTTTGCTGAGCTATTTGGGTTTAATGAGGGTGGAAGCTCAGTATCTTGTTTTCAATACTTGGATTGTGCCATCTTACATCTTATTCAATGTTGGATCCAACTTGAAAATACTGTAAAGCACTATACTGCACAAGTCCAGAGAAATGGAATTTTATTTTAAAAAATGAAATTTTGTGATTTTTTTTTTTAAATGTTGAAAATTGTTTACAATTCACCAACAATTTCAAAACATAAGGGGGGGGGGGTCGACCGACCAACCTTACCCAAGAGATCCGGTTGCTCATAGAACAGAGTTGAGGGTTTTGCACCTCATGGAAGATTTTTAAAAAAAACATGATTGTGAAGATTCCTCTTATATTTCATGATTTGTGTCTGACCTTGGTAAGATAACACTGAGATATAAATATTGTCCATTTAATTGAGTTTCATATTTACATTTATTAAAAACATATTCGCTAAAGAAATTGAATGATAATTTTCATTCTGAAATGGTGCTTAAAAGTTTAAAGTAGATTTTTGTTTATATGGATAAAGTGATCTATTTAAAATAATATTCTTCTGCATTTGAAAACAAGTGCATCACCAAAAGAGTCTAAACATCAAATCAAAAAGATTATAGAACCATCATGCATATTCCAAAAAAAAAGCAATATAATAGTTATTTTGTTTATTGAGGGATTGAACCTGAGATGCTGCGTGGAAGCCCTAGAATGTGTCCACTATGCTAGTTGCTACACTGGATTAATTGTTCCGGGAAAGTTTTTCTTCACAAGATGTATTTAATATGAAGTAAATACACACATCAAATTTCTTGCGTGTTACTGATCCTCATACCTTTTTTTCAAAGCTAAAACAATGAAGCAATTAACATTAAACAGTGGGAATTGATCATTAGTACACCAGCCTCTTGTACGTACTGTTCAATCGCTAATCGCTCCAGTATTTAGGGCTGTGAGAATTGTAAAATGTACAGTGGTTCCATGTTAACGAATGGTTACAGCCCGAAATGCTATGCGATGACAGAAGATCATCTAAGCTGCTGTGATCTTACCATAAGTACTGACTGTTTTTTGCAGAAGATTATGACTGATACAACTGCCTGCAGTTGATTTTATTTGTTCAACGAACAATATGATATAAACATTCATGTATAAAGTGCCCCATACTCCTTTATAAAACCTAAAAACAAATTTTGTAGTGTTTGCACATTCTAATATTATTTTGATGTGGCCACCACATCCCACTAACACACAACATTTTCAACACTTTCCAAGCGGCAGTCGTATGAAATTTCACAAAATGCTTCAATAATGTTAAAATTGCTGAATTTCATCACCATAAAAATTATTTGGAATGTATTAAAATAAGTAGAAACATGACTATAGCATTGGTTCAATTATTCTTGAGATAAGACTTTGATAGTTGGGAAAGGTTTCTGAAAAATTTGTATTGTATAATAAAAAATGGTTAAACTAATAGCCGCGTGGAAAATGTTAAGATATTTAAAATATATTTAAGACAAATTGCATTGTCTAATAATGACCTTTTTCAAGTTTATAAAGCACCTTTTCCAGGCATTTTTGGAGTAAGTCACATATTCATAAAGCAGATGTAATAGGCTTTGATTGGCTTATTTTAACAAAGATATCAAACAAATGATTTTGTTATCAAAATAGGCCCCATGTCACAAGGGGAAATTCCTATTGTTTTTAAGGAGACATATATTATCGACAGAAAAAAATGTATGTATTCTGTTCCTCTTGTATCGTCTAAAGTTGCAGTAAGTTTCCTTAACCCCCTGGGCACTACCTGTCTTTCGTACAATAATTCCCATTGGTCAATTACATGATATAATCATCTTGAAAACCAATTACAGTTTTGCTTATAAATATTTTATGCTAATATTTTTGAAAATTGTAATTATTCGAACGATGTCTCTGATTGGCACAATATTTGACACATTCTAAATTTCAACCAATCAGCCGGTAGTTCTCAGGGGGTTAAATCCCCAATATTCCCCTAAGTCTATAAAGTTGCAAATGGTTAAACAATATTCCTGTCAAATTTGTCAGTTTTTTAGCCACTGTAAGCGTTTCCCCTGTGACATGGGGCCTATAAATGCCCTCCTGGTTGATGCTTTATTTCGACACCTGGTTTGAGGTATTTTTGAAAAGACTTTAAAAAAGTCACCAGCTGTCTTCTGTGAAAAATTCACATCGTTTGTGAAATATCATTTTAAGAAAAATAAGTTGAAAATAATGATATTTAATGTATAGCACCCTCTATAGTTTTATTTCCAATTTCCATATTTATGCAAATTTCACTTCATAAATATTCATGAATCATCTACTACAACTATTGCAAGAAACTTACAAATATCATTCATACCTATTTTTTTATACAATATATAAAATTGACAAATTCATGAAAGTTTACGACTTCGATTAAATGTCGAATTGTCCAATCATGAAAATATCATATCATGATAATATTAGGCTATATGTTACACTCATTAAAAGTTAATTAAATATATACAAAATACTATAATTGTATGAATACTTTGGGTTTAGAATTAATGAGGAACTTGGTACTTATTATATTGTTTCTCTCATTTTGATCAAGAACCATTTTCACTCATCGGTCAACAAACAGGGTGTCCGTAAAGAAAAAAAATAACATATCAGTTTTTTACATCTCATTGATAATTCCCAATAGCAAATTTTGAGGGAATCAATGGAAGTTGAGACTTGTTCATGCAGCATCTAAGAAATTAAACAGAAATATAAATATGGTTATGAGTTTCAGGGCAACAATGTGGTGAAATTTGATTTAAACATTTTATTATTGAAGTCAAATTTCACCATACTTTTACAAACATAATGAAAGAATAAATAACTTGAGTTATGACGTAATCTTAACTTGTTACTTTCTAAATGAAGGGTCACATTATCTTATGAAAAATAAATCATGGGTGGCATGGTTTCATTTAGGACACCCTGTATATAAATAGAAAGCTAATTTTTAACATGACACTATGATCCTTACTAACTGTAAATACACAATATCTAGGCAAATAATTACACACTGGTACTGACATTTGGGCAAATTGTACCCACAGTTAACGTATGCATAGTTCCATCGCTATGGTGACAGGTCCCTTTCAATTTGTTGTTTCCATGGCAACTTGGCCTCCTAAATGAAGGCTCTGCTGCTGGTTCTATCCCTACAGTGGCTGGTTCTGATGTAGGGAGAGGTGCAAATCCTACCCATGAGCCTCCTTGGTAATGTTTGAAAGTGTGTGATAGTTTGACTGTTTGAAACTCCAGGGCAAAACTCATGAAATAGAGGTTAAAGGTCATAATAAGAAGCCACTCAAATGCTGCACTGATTCTTCGGTAATGTATTTGCTGGAAGGAAGCAAAAAATATTCAAAAATTAAAATTATTACTTCAATAATTAAAATAAAAAAATGATTTTACTGGTATAAAAAGACAAATGTTTTAACAACATTTGATCAATAGCCATCTTCTCCTGCCTGTGTTAAAACATGTAATGTTCCCAAGATTCAGACTCCCATAGTCACAATATCTGTTGCAGATTGACTAAATATCTTGAATTTCAGTAAAGGTGGAAAAGACATAGGCAATGTCCCAAGATTCTTATTTCCATATTCACAAATATCCATTGCAGATTGACTAAATATCTTGAATTTCAGTAAAGGTGGAAAAGACATAGGCAATGTCCCAAGATTCAGACTCCCATATTCACAAATATCTGTTGCAGATTGACTTTTTGAATTTCACTCCCAGAGTCAGTACGTAACTTCTGCAAGTAAAGGTTGAAAATTCATTATGAAAGACCTAGGCAAAGACTTGTAATGTCTTTCAATAGAGGTTATCCATGTTTTGGATTAGCAACCATCTTTTTAGGATGTGGCAGGCGTCTGCAGACGACAGTTTCAAAATATCACAACATGTTTAAAAAATGTCAAAATTATTGAATTCCATAACCATATTTGGAATCACCGTGAGAAATGCATTAAGATAAGTACAAACATGCCTAGTTTGGGTTCAGTAATTCATGAGATAAGACTTTAAAAGTTGGGTAAGGTTTAAGAAAAATTTGTTTTGTATAATATGGTAAAACTGATAGCCACGTGGAAAGTGATAAGATTTTCAGAAAGAAGATTCACCTGTTTCATGATATTTATATAATAGCGGAATTCATGCCATGAATGGGACTTAATGCACCAACTCTATTGAATGTAGAACAGGCCGGGTGCAAATCCCCTTCATAGTCTGTCTCGCTTGGTAATATGATTAACCTCTGCTAATACTTACCGGATGGCAATCGTCAGCATGCCAACGCAAGGCGGTACCAAAGAATATCACTGCACAGCTAGAGTTAAGGGTAAAATAATTGCTTTATTAGGATATTGATATGGGCTCATAATAATACATGTACAGTGTAGTTCAATCAAACAATGACAGTTTTAATGCCATTTTTTTTTTAAATTCTGTAGATTTAAAAAAAACTTTTTCAATATTCATCAACTATATGATCTTGCCCATCTATGATGAAAATATTGTTACAAATAACCTTACGGTTGCAAAGTAAGCTATTTGAACAAAGTATGTCCAATTTCAATCTGTCCACGGGTACTGATTTCGCGACGTTACATTGAATACTGAATGATGAATTGCATGCAAGTAATCTAAGATTTGAAAATCCCGCCAGGTGAAACCAGTGTAATTGTTAACATCTTAACTAATATCTATTCAGGTGTGATATCAATACGTAATAATAATACCACGAGTGACCCTAATTAATTAGAATTATTGGTTTTCATAGATTGGAAGTGTAATTGTCTATACTCAATGCCTTAAAAGTAACGATGCGATTTAATGTTATCTTGCTGGTCATTTTCCGTAGACTTATCCGTGGAAAAAGAGATTTTGGAGAGATTCTCTTCAAATAGCTATCATTTTGCGTCCATAGCATTACCCTTAGACAGCGGGAATTGAAAACACAGCCAAAGACAAAAATAGATTATATAGCCCTGAGGCTCCATACTAATTAGATTTTATTACACAACTATATTTACATAAGTTGAATAGTTGATACTTAATTTAGCAGGGGCATCAGCCCTTATACTACAATAATTACATTGATAAATATTTTTAAATGTTTGGCCATACAAAGGATACGAGTACAAAAAAGGATAATAATACACAATTATCAAACCATAATTGGGGGTCCTAGTGATATACCTAAGGGACATAAACTTAGAGAACAGCTCAACAGAATTCCAATTATTTTTAAAGATGGTTATAACTCTTAAATAAACTTGGCCTAATTTATCAATGCTTTCTTTCAATGTTATTCAATTTGTAAATCATCAATTTGAAATATAAAATAATCAAATCTGAGGGGAATGGTTAAATGGCCAACAGCCCTACCACCGACGAAATCTTATCAAGTGATAGTTTCAGAAAATTGATTTTTGCACGGTAATTAACTAGTTGAACTCTAAATGAGTTGGCCTAATTAATATAATACCAATTATAGGATGAAGCAGTAATACATTTCTTTTGACTTCATAATAAATTGAATAACTTTCTTTTACCATTTATAAATATTTCTTATATTAAAGAGAATAATTGGGATTTAAATCCCTGACTTTTTAAAAATGTCTCCTTAAAATTACAATATATGCCATCCACTACATCATGCAGTAGAACAAGTGGTAACTTCAATTAATATAAAATAAGGGATAATTAAGACCGGGCGATATGGCAATTGGTCCCCCCTGGTTGACCCGCGTGGACAAGATACAAAGGAATAATTAAGACCGGGCGATATGGCAATTGGTCCCCCCTGGTTGAACCGCGTGGGAAAGATACAAAGGGATAATTAAGACTGGGCGATATGGCAATTGGTCCCCCCTGGTTGAGCCGCGTGGGCAAGGTACAAAGGAATAATTAAGACCGGGCGATATGGCAATTGGTCCCCCATGGTTGAGCCGCGTGGGCGAGATATAAAAGGATAATTAAGACCTGGCGATATGGCAATTGGTCCCCCCTGGTTGGGCCGCGTGGGCAAAATACAAAGGAATAATTAAGACCGGGCGATATGGCAATTGGTCCCCCCTGGTTGAGCCGTGTGGGCAAGGTACAAAGGAATAATTAAGACCGGGCGATATGACAATTGGTCCCCCATGACTGGCCGCTATGGCAATTGGTCCCCCCTGGTTGAGGAATAATTAAGACCGGGCGATATGACAATTGGTCCCCCATGACTGAGCCGCGTGGGCAAAAAACAAAGGAATAATTAAGACCTGGCGATATGGCAATTGGTCCCCCGTGGTTGAGCCGCGTGGGCAAGGTACAAAGGAATAATTAAGACCGGGCGATATGGCAATTCCCCCATGGTTGATCCGCGTGGGCAATGAATATATTCCGGGATTTTAGTACAATTTTTTTTTTTTTTTTAAAACAAAAAACAAAAAGACTAATCTGAAACAACCAACGAAACAAAAAACAAGCCCGATTGAAAGCGGAACAAGATGAATATGGGAGGGTGGGAGTGGTTTTATTTAAACAGATCCTCATAGTATGGAAACACAAAGCGAATGAAGAGCAAAATGTAACAAATGGGCATAGCAAAACAAACAAACAAAGGGTTGCTCGCGGGCAACCGGAAGTAGCCGTGAATGGTCAAACGGTAACCAAGGACGCCCACAATTAGATGACATTGACCATTGACAATTACCGCTTCGGTGGTTAAAAGAGTTTAGGCTTTATTGAGCCCAAACTATATTATTAACATTGAGATTTTCAGCATAGATGGCCAAGATGATATTTTTGAGGAATATTTAAAAAAGAATTAAACCAAATCCCACAATTTTGAAAAATATGGCTTTGAAAAGCTGTCAACGTTTTATTGAACCACACTGTAAAATGAAGAAGAAATGAAACGGCAAAACTGTCATGTTCTTATCTGGATCTCAAAATGAAATAGTGTAAAATATTACACAGAAAGATATAATGGGAAATGGGGGGAAAGCAGCAAATGTTTGAAACATCACCATGACAGTCCCAATGAAGAAACGTCTTTGTTTTGAAAGCTTCAGACTTTCTCATCATTTCCCATCACATTTAAATGTTGAAATAATATAGCTGATTAAAATTCAGTAATTTATTTGAGGTTAAAAGGTAATTAACATGGTTCTCATAACAGCGAAGTATTGTTTTTTTATTTAGACAATAAGGTAGAATGTCCATAAGAACTGACTTTTGAAACATTTTATTGTTTAAACATAGTTTAGTCCCACAAATATCAGCAAGCTGAAAAGAGGACACTGCCAAAGGGATCTTCAAGAAGATATATACCTATAGCGTCTTACAATTTCAGCGACACAGTATGTAATAATATTCCCATCTCTGCCTCAAATGCCTCCTTATCAATACAATATACATACACCTGGCTTCATTGATGGGCAACTGCTATTTTAGTAAACTTTGTGGAAAATGAGAGGGATTGATATACTGAACAAGCAATCTGCACTGAAACCGTTTACGAGTTGGCTTTGGAATCGATTCTTAGTTTTGTGAAAATATCAACAATTTCATAACCTAACCATTAAAAGAACTACTTCAGCAGATTTGTGTCAAAAAAGTATTGGGAACCACATTTGCAGGAAATTAAATGAACATCTTTTTTCCTCACTCAAAATCCTAGGTAAGTCATTTCCACCTCACCATAACCCTCAAGTGAGCTGACTCTCTATAATCTAAACCCTCCTCCCTCAATTATCATTTTCAACAATATTGACGACTAAAATCTATTTCAAATGCCAAGAAGTTATTTTAATATAATTCCTGAACATCACAAAAGGATACCAAGAGCCGTTGTCAAGGCAGCAAAACTTGCTAAGGAGAGCCTCAGGAAGCACATGAAGGGCGGCGATAATGCCGGACTGGTCTTGAATGAAAGCCACGTGTGCAGAAAGCAATATGCTACACCCGCTGTGAAACAGAAGAACGCCCCCATCAGGTGAGCCATCAGATTCTCGTCTTCCTGCATAAAAATGCAAATCAGGTAGTTAGTCATCACATTTGAATAGGAAGGATCAAACTTTCATGTGTAAGCAATTACATATAAGCCGTGTGTAGTTCTCTATTTTTAAAATAATAATAATAATAATAATAATCACTTTCTTGATTTTTCGTCTTAACGTCATTTTAAACAAAAGACGGAATAAACCCCATTGTTCTCTTTCTCATTAATAACACTAATAGCTAATAATAAAATAAAAAATAAAAAACCCAAGAAAACCACAACTTTGAACCCCCACCCCCAAAAAAGTGTAATCAAATCTGCAATGTCATGAACATCTTTATTACCTATGCATTACATCACCCTAAATATCAGTTAGGCCTGGCCGTAGGCTATGGAGATTTAATGGCTGCATATTATTATCAACTTCCACGAGACAATATAATGGTTAGAATGAAAATCTACTTAATATCCCCCAAAATAAATCCTAATTAAGGCAAATTTGATGCCTATGTACAGTCCAGATATGGTCTATTTGAAATCTTCAGTCACCACATATCTCACATGGTTGGTTCTAAGGCTGTTGTTGTTTCATGTTGCCATTTGTGATGCGATCTGTGAAATCCCGCCGGATTTCACAAAATGTGAGGTAAAATGTTAAAAAAATATTTTAAAACTTTTTTTTCTTCTTTTTTTTAAAATGATTTTTTAAGATTGAATTTTAGATTAAATTGGATATGAGCTGTATCAGATTACGACCCATTGCTGTGGATATCATTTGGTCAAAATATTTGGACGAACTGGTGTTTTGGGGGTGTTTTTTTCTTTGTTCGTTTTTGAGTCGATGTTTGTTTAGAGCCAGTCATATCCACTCAACAGTGATACTTAGGCGATTTGCAAGAAGCAATGTATAAAAGAGATTGTAGTGCGATCGCAATTTTGTTTCAATTTGTTTTTGATCTCCAAAGAGATAAAAATTGAAACCCATAAATAGCCTTTTCCAAATTGTGCTAACTCGATAAAGAATTTCTTTTAATATAGTCTAAAAACTCATAATGTAAAATTCTATTAATATTATATTCCCAAGGAAAAGTTACAAATATTAAAGAGCTTGTTACCGGAGCACCTTTAGAAAACATTGAGAAAATTAGTGACTTTAGCTGTCTTAATTGAAGCTATACCGCTAATCTAGTTTTTATATATATAATTTGAAAACTATTATAAGTCTATACATTTCTATGAACCCCGGTAATGCTGAAGTGAAGCCATTAACATGTTAACAGCCATGACTCTGCTGTAGAACATTTAAAGGGACATTAAGTGGTGTTGAAAATGTTAAATGTTTAAAAATTTACTTCAGAATTCAAGATAAACATTAAAAATTGCCATTATTATTGTTTCTACTAACAAAAACACAGCAAAACTTGATTAAAACAATATCATCGCTATTTATTGAAAAACGCCCTCTATGCAAATATGGTTCGCGTTATGTATCACGCGTACTGCAGGGGAATACAGTCGGACGTAAAAGGCTGTACGAGCATTTTTGAATAGACGTTTTCTTGTACAAAGAGGGCTGATTTTTCTTAATCCTTATAGGTGTAAATTCATACATGTAATACAATTATAAAAATAAAATAATCTCAGTTTTTATCATAATTGAGGGCGCAGTCTCCAACACATCTCTTAGTGCCCCTTTAAGAAATTGATGCTTCACATGGTTGTTTCTATTAATGTTTTATATTATTTTTAAAGCAGTACTGAAAGTCTGGCGCTTCCTCTACGTCAGGCTATAAAGTTTTGCTGGCTGTGTCAAGGGGCCTAGACTGGGAAGATATGTAATATGGAAAAGCCGCTGCAAATTGCCCCATACAAAATACTACAGTTTAATCAGTTCCAAATTGGCGAGAAATATTAGGTTTTTATCTCTCCGCACAAGCGTATATACGAGATTATGGCCACTCGCATGCGGTTTTGGTCGTGCACACGCATCACCCATATGATGCACAGTGCGCTTGTTGCTTTCATGCCTGCCCGCGTCCTTCTGTATTCATTCGTTGCTGTAAGGAGGCTTCGCCAATTTAGAATTATTCAAACTACAGGGTGTAGCAAAAATTAGGACACTTTGATGATGGTTTAAATCCTTGTTAAATGACTGAAACATGACCAATTTTTATTTCAATGTAAAGTACAACCTATAATGATAAAATCCTGAAGAGATGAGAAAAATCCATCATTAATTAGGGAAATCATGACCTATTACGCAAGGCAATCTATTTTGTAGTATGTACAATGGTCATCCATCTACTTCTTATCATGCCAATGAACCATCTACAGTGGGTTCCAGAACTTTTTTAATTTGCACAGAATATGCATGCATCTGATTTGGGGATTATTTAGCCATTGATTTGTGCCTGAATTAAATGGATTACCAACTAATCTTTTCTATTGACTGATAGATTATTGTCTATGTTTATAATTATTGTAATGTATTGAAATGTAAACCATGTTATTTACTGGTCTATGCATGTAAATCCCATTGTATAAACCAGTAAATGACATGGTTTAAGCAAATCTTGCTAGTTTTCTTATTTTTCATCGGATTGATCTCATATTTTGAGGATATCATAATAATTAATAGGGCTTTACATTGAGACTAATTTGGTCATGGTCCAATGATTATAACAAGTATTACGCCATCATGAAAAAGTGTCCTATTTTTTTGATACACCCTGTATACATGAAAGGTCCAGTTGGGGGAGGTGGTGGTCATGGGAATTGGTGGGAAAGAGGGAAGGGGCACTCATCATCAAGTCCCTTAGTCATGTAAAGTAATAGCTATTAATACTGGTTGATATCAAACAGGGGCATATAAACTGTGGTCACTTGTTCCACGGTGCAAATTTAGAAATTGGGTTTGATTTCACTAGTTAAAGGGTAAATCAGCAAGGTCGATTAGCAAAATGATTTGGTAAAGTTTGTAAAATCCAACTTGAGGAGGGATCACTTTCAATAATTTAAACAAAAAACACAAATTTTAGGCTAATTTCAGACCCTCAAATATGTAAGATCCTCAGAATTAATTGCCTCTGGACCCCACTGGGGCCCCTGACCACACACAATAAGGCTCGCACGGTTATTAGACAGCAAATTGGGCCAATACACCCCTCCAATTCAAAATGCTATAACGACGACCCTGAATTCCCACCCTGGGTGTAAAGCCTACATGGGTTTTTAGTTAAGACTATTTACCAATAAAGGGGGGGGGGGGGCATAGTCAAAGTTTGAATAAATGCTCTCTAACCACGGACGACCTTCTCTAGAAACACAAGTGCCAAAAAGGTTCTCTTGCCTTAATTGCACCAAAGTTCACAATCAAATAAGGACCTCTAATCATAATTATATATACATAGATATCCTATGGAATAAATCGCTAAATAGCCTTTTCCACTTTAAATTGACTTAATTTATTACTTAAATTGTCATTTCTCAAAAAAGTGATGAGTAATTTTAGCACCTCCACATATGGATAGGCGAGCATATTTTGTAACATACTGTTAACATTTTGAAAAATGTTGCTTTTTTAATTTTTGCGATTTTGAGCTTCCTTACATACAAAATGAATATATTTGTGCGTTTTTATTTTGTGCTTGCTGATTTTGGCTCGAAAAGCGCAAAAACAAAATGTAGCGTGAAAACTGAATTTTCACATTTACAGTATTCTATACTTACTGGAAAATTAGCTAACATTGCCAACCCAGCAGCAGATATAACACCTATGACCAGTCCTGCCCTGTTGACTCTTCCTATTCGCCTAAAACACTCCTCTTCTTCAAGTTTATAATGGTATTGGCCAATCAGCTTATACCTTACATACATTGTAGTTATTACTGCACGAAAAATGAAATAGAAACAAATTGTTATTTACGAAGAAATAGCTTTGAAATTGTCTTGTATAACCTGTAATGTTTTGAATACTTATTATAGCTTGATATGTTATTATGCTGATAAGGAGGTCAGTGCATCTCTCCTGATATCCCCTCATAACACAGAAATTTGCACAGAAATGGCCCCATTCCCAGTAGAATGTTTGTCATGCTAACTGTCAATGCTGATCAAACATATATAAGGTTTTATTGAAGACATTGCTTACATTATGCAATAGTCATTTATCATCCCTATGATTTGAATACAAAGAAAATTCATTCAATGAATATGCAACAACAAAATATTAAGCCTCATTTTCTTGTAACAAAAGCTGGAAACATTGCTCTAGTTCAAAGATAAAAGTGAATCATGAATATGTGACATACAATTCACCAGTAGGGAATACTGACAAAGAGGAAATTCCATGAAATTTACTTATTTCATGATTTTTTTTAATTTATTTAAATAAAAATGTAACAAACTGTGATATTGCCGTTCTGAAGAAAGAAAGAAAAGGAACAAGCATTTTTCAAGTATAGAGGTTATCCATGTTAATTTGCAAAATGGACTACACAAAGGGGAATTATATTCATTGGCGTAGCAAGGGGCAAGAGGGAATTAGCCCCCCCCCCCCCCCCTCAATATTAGAGTCTGTTGGTTGAGTTTGGCACTGTCGGTTCATTTGACTAGGGAAATCATGGAATTATGACTAATTAATACAAAGATAGCAATTTATTTTGCGCGCTACACTTAATTGCATTTGTTTACTCGGTACGAAGTGCTTGCCCCCCCCCCCCCCCCACCACCAATATAAGAAACTAGCTACCGCTACGCCACTGCTCATATCTGTTTCCCCCAAACCTTTCACTGGTTTAAGATGGTGCTATGTACAAGAATAACGATGAACTGATACAGACATGTCTACCCCTCAACATGGCAACAAGGTCTAGAAACAAACTATAAATAAAAACACAGACTTACATAATGCGGCAACGAGGTCTAGGAACAAACTAAAAATACTGCTTTCTGGATACTCTACACCGGTGTCACTGTATGAAAAAGATAAAAGGAACCATATGGTTTGTTATACTGTAAAACAAGTTAATTTCGCGGCAACTTTGTTTTGCGAATTGTTAATCATCACTACTTTTGCGGTAACTTAATTTCGCGAACTTAAAATTTCTACAATGACTGTCATCTTCACACACATCAATTCGCAGCAATATAATTTTGCGAATTTGAGCCTCTCACGAAATTCGCGAAATTAACTTGCTTTACAGTAATTTACATGCAAAGACAAAGCTGTACTCTTATTGGCAAAGGGCATTAAACAAAATCTGAGGGCTGAAAATGGCAACATTCATTTAAAATTTAAGAAAATATATCGTTGTGCGAGTGTAACAACATCGTGAAATTTTTGGCAAAATTTACTTTTTTACATATTTTGAAAGAGTAGGTAATTGTGCACACGATGATCCCGAAAGCTACAGAGCTCAAAAACCATGGTTCGAAAAAGGTATCAAAATTAATCTTTAAATAATTGAACCCAATATCAATTTACATGCTGCTAAGAATTTGCTCCTTTTTGATCGAGGGCTGTTGGCCTACAATTGATATTTTCATGGAAAAACTACCTTTTTACAGGTTTTTTGTGTGTCCAAGCATAATGTCCACCTTTTAATACATATGCAACCCCCTCCCCTGCATGAAAACAACCAATATTTCTCTCAATTTTCAAGAGCAATGATTAGGTTTTCAATAATCACCAGTAGGTATAATTAAGAAAGACCGGTTCTGTCTCCATTCCATAATTATACACTAATTTCCATTGTAGTTACAAAATGTTTTCAATAAAAAACCCATAAAATATATCATATAATACATATAAACTTCATTTAGGGGATAAAAACCAACTCTGGCACCACACCGTATTTTGGTGGCGCGACAAGATCATAACAAATTTAAATTTAAGAGCCAAATTAGAAAGAATTAATGATACATGAAGCTAAAAAGCAGGTTGTTCCATTCTTTTGTGCCTCAATATACAATGGGGAGTCCACACTAACAGGAAACTAAGGCCCTTCACAATCGATTTTGAGTTTCCTGTTGCAGGTTTAAAAAAAGGGACGAGGTGACTTTTAATTATTAATTATCTTTTATTTTCTTTATTTTAAAACTAATTATTTTGTGGTCGTAACCAATTTCAAACACTTAATATCGATGACTCTGCATCTAATTATTTTCCAAGTATGATAAATTTGATACCCAAGTTATAATGCAATCATGTTCTATGTTTATACACCATCATAGCTGATATGATTAAAGTCAGAAAGTAGCAACTGAAGTTTATTGAATGTCATTTTAAAGGTGAAAATCCTAAATAAAAATAAAATAATTAAATATTTTGTAATTCTCAATTTTGGATGCGGACGGCAACAGGAAACTCAAAATTAATTGTGAAAGGCCTAACCTGTCTTTACAAATATTGTTCTCTTTTGACACAAGGCATACATGTCTACCATGGCCTTTTAGATAATGTATGGTTGATTTACTCCAACCTACATAATAATACATCGGAAAATTGTTATTTTCAAATAAAAATAACTGCAAATTAAAAGAAAATTTGAAAAATTCATACATGTTCATGACTGGGTGCAAAGACAGGACAAGGTTTTTAGATATGATGGAAATTGTTCCAATTATTTGTCTCCATAATCTGAAAATTGGTGAAAAAGGAAATAATATATGAAAAATCACTACTGCTTTCAATCAAATCCCATACTATAGGTTTCAAATTCATTTCAAATTTTTGTTTGCACAATATAACCCTGATTGTATGCCTGTAACTATATACTAACTCAATTACCTATTCATTTTAAGAATTGAAGTGTAAAAAGATAAACAAACAAAAAAGATATGTCAATGCCCATTTTGATGGGATTGGTCACAAATAGAATTTCCCGATACTACCAAATCCTACACTGTATTGTATTAAGCTATTTTTGAACATGCCTAATTGGTGTCGGTGAAGGTATAGTGCCCAACGGAATATTCAACTCTTTGTATTCTTGTATCTCCTATTGTATGCAATACAAATGAGACAGCTTCCAAAGAAACCAAAACAAAATAGGAAAAAATGATTTATGAGTTATTCAAGAATGGAATTGTTGGGTTTTCAAGCTTTAAAATGATACATCACACTTGCCAATTAATTGTTCTTTCATACTTCAAAATCATTATTTCGCCTTGAAAATCCTCTTGTTCCGTAATGATTTTTGGCAACTTAATTGGCCTGTTTTACCTATACTACCCTGCGTGACTTTGCTAGGTTTTTTTGTGGGACCGGGTATGGAATATAATTGGAATAGGCCAGTGTGTAGGCCAGTGTGTAGGCTATAGCTAATTGAACACGGCCTCATCACCAGGTGTATCTAGTCTTATTATTACCTGTAGTACAAGTTCTGATCCATTGGGTCAGAACTGATTGCGATTTTATACTTGAATGCTTGATTAAGCTGTATCAAATCATACAATTAAGTAAACCGTGATGCAAATACGTGAAGTAATTACAGGGTAAGAGTTGAATAGAAAGTGGGTGCAATCGCATGATATCACTGCTTCAATGAAAGTAATCACAAGCCTAAAAGAATTCTTTTCACAATATTCAGAAATGTGTTCTGTGACTAATTGGTTGTACAAGATATTTAGAAAAGAAATGTAGCGACTGTTTGTTTGCATTTTCCAACCAATGAGAATGATAACAAAGGGCCTGGTGCACTTTTGATATCAAACCAATTCATTCTCGAAATACAAGTTGGGGATATTATAAAACAAAAAACACCAAAATTTGGACGAAATCCTTTTAAAATTGAATCACTATACCATTTATTTTTTAACTTCAATACATAATGCAGCTTAATTAATTTCATCAAATATCATCTTACACTTCCATTAAATTAGCCTTTTCCCTTAGTTACTGTGATTTGAATTTCCTCACATAGCAGTCGTGCGAAGTGTACACTTTTTTAAGACATTATAGAAGAGAGCAGTTCTCCTTTTTATTTCTATGCCAATGATATTTTATGACTCCTCTATCTACTGACGTCAGTTTGATTGTTCATGTTTCACTTAAGAGTCAAATCAAGTGTGAACTTTAAAAGTTCATTTTTTTTCCAGCTATTACTTGGGAAAATTGTGCGTCTCAGTCAAATCAAATTCAATTTACCAATTTTTCTTTTTCGTATGACGTGTTCACCTTGTGCGTCCTTTAACCAGACAACCGTTTTCATAAAGTGAAAGTGATATGCAGTTTGTATAAAATCATGATAATTAAGTTGACTTTTGATGCATCAAAATGACAAGAAAATGCTTTACTTGATAAACTAACAAATAAAAGGCCGGTATTGATTTGCACGTGAAAATCCCCCACCCCAATTTCTACAAAAATGAGTCTGTCAGGGCCCATTGAACAGATGGTGTTTTTGTGTGTCACCTGATGGAAATTTTACAAATAAAAGGGTGTTTTGAGAGTTTACAATGCAGAGAACTTAAAGGGAGGGGCACTGAGAGATTGCAGAGAAAAATGAAATTTGGAAAAAATGAATTGTTTCATTAGATAAGGTACGTAGAAACCCTGAAATGTAATGATTTATGGGAAAACGGCTGAATAATGGCACTAGATTTTATGTGGTGAGTGATGCTGATAATTTTGATGTGAACTACATCAAAATTACAAAATCGAGAAACGTTACACGATAGATGGCGAATTATTTTTTAACAGTTTCAGGTGGTTGTTAGTATATGCATAAGTATTATGTAGGTGCAAAAAAAACTGATTTCCCGAAGATTTGAGGTCGCACTCCCATATGTAGTGCCCCTTTAACTTTTTGTATGCTTTCTGGGGATAAATTGTAATGTCACTGACAATTGTCCCTTGTTTACATCATCAAGACAAACATACATGACTGTTGTATCATTTCAAGTCATAATTGAAGTCTTAGTCTGAAGTCAGTATACAAGTCTCTGCTAGTCACCCTTCTGATCCCCCTTATCTCACTCCTCCCTAGATAATGATTCAACATAATTTCCTTCCATCCACATAAGGGGCGCCAAAACATGCTTATGGTATTTTAACCCCCGCAACAGCTGGGCCGATTTCTGATTGAAATTAAGACCATATTATGCATGATTTAAGTCACCTAGTATGGGAAAACTGATGCTGATTGCGTGACGATGTCATGATCAATCTTTTGGGTGGACGTGCGATAGTGGACATTGAGTTCATCGGTGGTCACTCAAGAGTTGAACTACAGACCCGATTACATCAGTGTCCAGACTTGGAATATCCGCACAGTCTAATTATTAAAAAAAAATTGTTGGCACAGTTAGTTGTGAGAAGAAAGGACCAAGGCTTAGTCAAATTCCAAGCAGTTTACTGCCATGCACTTTAATGTCAGAATTAAATATCCCGCACAATGTCGTACGACCCAACGCATTTGCACTGCGCGATCGATAGCCCCGTCAATCCTGGCTATACACACACACCCCCAATTGGTCCTTTCTTCTCGTGCTGTGAATTGGAAATGAGACTTTTGAAGATAGGAAATTTTTCTTTAAATGGTGCTAATCATGGTTCATCTTTGTTGTTAGTGGGTAAATTTGGTATCAAATTATGCCTAAAAGATTCATCTAAATGCCTATCTAGCCTGTTTGGTCAAAAAAAATTGAATGTTACTCAAAATGACATAAACAAAGTGGTATACTTTCTTTTGTTGAACCCTTTATTATCATCACCAAGTAGGGACTGAATAAGGTCTGTGATAGATAGCTGGAAACAAAATTAGAAATTTAAAGGGAAAAACATCTGATTTAAGGGGTCTAACTATACTTGTCTAGGAACATTTGTTTCTTCTTATAACCCTAACAAAGGTTAGGTTTTTAACTGGGATCGCAATTTTGGAAGAGAAAACATCAACTTATCATCGGGGACCGGCCGGAAATTGATCCGAGAACCCTCTGGACGTCAACCCATTGTCCCATCCACTATGCCACAACCCTCAGCTACTCGTTCGCGCAATATACCACACTCACTATATAGGCTTGGTTGATTACGTCAATGAAAACCGTCTACACATGCAAGTTAGAGATAGGCTTAGAAGTAGTATTTTTTAGCATTTGAGTTGAGGGGTGGGAGGGTTAGGGTTAAGATAAAAGATTTATTATCTATATAACATGTATGGCTTATCTTGTGGGTATACTTGTCAACACTCCAATGTTGAGGCTAAACAGCCCCTAGTCGAAGACCGGGAAGCTCTGAGTATAGGGACAGATTTGGGATGATCCATATACCCTTTAAAGTGCACACATTCTCGACTAAGCCCAGCACAAAATGGCTAAAAGCTTGTAACACTTCATTGAGTTGAAAAGTACAATTGTTGGGTGCAATATGGAAAGTTTAAAAAAAAGTAGGGGGACATTTTTCTTCTAAAATGACCTGATTTGACCCAGAATTTGAACTCTGATGAACTATGACCTCTTGTGTGCCCACTCCCCTCATATACAGGGCGAGTCAGAAAGGATGGGCACATAATTAGAGAAAGCGCCACAAAAATTCCAGGACTGCATATTCAAATCCAATAATAGCGCTTCAAAGACCACATATTTGGCTTTCATTCAAAAAAAGAATTTTTGAATTTGAACATTGCGTCATAATGTTACAACACTTTTAGTAGAACCCGGTATTTTTAAGCCAATCCGGATCCAAGGAATATTAATAACACACAGTATTGTCGGGTGGCTGATCAGAGATGCCAACCAATGAAACTAAAGAAAAAAGGCACACGAATACAAACTCTTAAAATGACCAGAAATTAATAGATCTGTGGAATTACGAGTAATAAAGCCTGGATTTAAGGGGGAATAGTGAAAAAGAGGCATTTCAGCCTATTCAGAAAGCGAACCTCAATAAGGAATGGCTTGATAATTCAACCATCCCGTGGATTGGCTTCAAATTTTGGGGCTTCACTAAAATAAGTGTAGCATGAGAATGCAATGGTCGATTTTTGGAATTCGTCTTTTGAATGAAAGCCAAATTATAGGTCTTTAGAGTGCTACCATTGGTTTTGAATATGCACACATACATTTTTGGAGATGTCTTTGTTAAAAAAGTGGCCATTCTTTCTGACTCACCATGTACAATACTGCATACAAGATCAATGTCGGCTAGCTCTCACACACTATAAATATTAACACACTAATTGAGAGTGAAAGGTTGATTTAGGTATAGAAGGAAAGGGAAAGCTCAAAAGCTGCATGCGCCTAAATCTGTAATAAAATAAAAACGTAAAAGTCACCTTGCATACAACTTCACCTGACATGAAACATGCAAGGAAAACATGACCGATTTGTGTTGTAACTATGTTTCAAATGTGATGGCAAAGGGAGCTACGGCGGCTTAAAAACCCCCTCTTCTATGGGCTAACGGACCTCTCAGGTTGGGAGGGTTTTTTTTCTTCTTTTTCCCCTTCCAAATTACTGTAAAAAATCAGAAATATCTGTAAAGATGTTGCCATATTTTGATAAGCCAAACACAGGGATGTAAGTGGGGTACTGATCCATTCCCTGAACTTTTCCCGACCAGGAGGCGAGGCGTATACCGGGGGTCCAGGGGGGCAGAGCCCCTGGCGGGGGTCCAAGGGGGCAGAGCCCCCTTTAAGAAAATTTTGCCATTTTAAGCTAAAAAATATCATTTTTCATACACTTTCAGTACTCATAGAAAGAGTTTTGAATATCATGATAAAGCAATGCAAAACTTGAAAATTAGACTTAAAAACTGGCTTTTGACAGCTCATGTTGCAGAAAAATTCGTTTTTTAATTTTTTTTAATTCCAGACGAATCTCATTTCCGCAAGAAAATCAGTTTCTGAAGCCATTCCCGGAATTCCGGGAATTTCCGGAAGACTTACATCTCTGCAAACAAATTATTTGGGTCGGTATTCATTTGCATGTGAAGATTATGTATACCGTCTATACCGATTTCTACAAAAATGGATCGGTTGGGCCCGTAGAACAGAGTTTATTTTTGTCATCGCCTAAGAGCATTCAAAATGTAGTGCCACTAGCAGGTGGGTGGGGGTGGGGGTGGGTACTCGCCAAATATGGTATACGGGGATGGGGGATGTGCCGCTCTAATGGGGCGTTTTTTTGCAAAAAATCCCTAAACATGGGGTATGATTTTGTGCTGGGAATTCCCTAATAATGGGTTTCTTTTTACAAATGGGTCTATTTTCGCAAAAAATTCTATTCCCGATAATTTGCTAAAATTGGGAACTGATTTGTTTAAAAACTGTAGTAAGCAGAAATCTTCATTAGCTGTGTTCAGACCTGGCTTTTAACTTGAGTTAAATATTTTATGACCCGTGATAAAATACCTGAAATATTTTCGCTAACTCGACCGATTGTCCACACACAGGCAAAACGTTGTTATCAGGACCAAATTAACCCGTCAAATTTAAGACCCCGTACACACTACAAAATCGCTTCATTCGATGATGATTAGTTGATCTTCATTAGTTAATTAAGAGAGCGTACACATTACAACTAACGAAGATAGAGTTGCGTACACATTGCATGGTAATTTATTAACGAAGATCGAATGTTTACATGTGTTCAGGTCACGTCATGACCTCGCAGGGAAAACAAAATAATTCACATACAGTAACTTATTAAAAAACGTTATATGAAAAATATTAAAAAAATGTTTTTTGGGCTATATTTGTAAAAATGGTTGCGCAAAACAGCTTTATTATTAATTTCAACATTGTACAAAACATTTTGTCTGCATTCAGTACGAAAAATATAGGTTTCATTACTAATTTCATGCAAACTTTCTAACAAAATGTGTACATCAAAACGAAGCAGAAAGGGCGCCTAGGCCGCTGGAAATTGGTTGTTACGATAGATTTTTCTAATGCCAAAAATAATATGACCGCGCAGTTTTTTCTTGAAATCTCAATAATCATGGTAAAACACGGTATTCACAAAATCTGCCCACTGTTTTCACCTAAAATATCACGGGAAATCCTGAACCTTATAAATGGGGGAGAAGATGTGTGTTGATGTTGCTCTATGCAGCGTGCGTGAAGAAAATACCGTGTTTATCGGGTTGTTTGTTTTGTTACGCGATACCGGAAGTTGACTCCTTGGATGTCAATCGTTACGCATGACTCGCTTCATTCGACGAAGCGAGCGTACACATTACACATTTGCTTCGTCGAATTAACATTTATCTTCGTCGAAAGAACCTCCCGAGGTTCATCGAATGAAGCTGATTTAATCTTCGTTCGATTAAGGGCGGAGCGTACACACTATGCACCTTCATTAGTTGATCATCATTAGCGCTTCATCGAATGAAGGGATTTTTGCTAGTGTGTACAGGGTCTAACTCGACCGCCTGCCCCTGGAGTTAAGTTCCGGATGTTGAGAGGGGGTGGCGCACGTGTTACACAAATCTATTAATGTTTGTATTGAACATTAAACATGTTGAATAATGGAAACTCACTATTTCATGTTTGGCTCAAGATTTAAACGAAAGCATGCAAAAAATTTAAGAAAAGTGAGACGAATCTGTATTAAAATGTTTAAAATACCAATGTTCAAGTTAAAGTAAAAAGTGAGCTAGGAGTCAATCCTAAAAGAAGTATATTTGACATGAATTTCAATGTGTTTTTAGAAATTCATGAGGCCTGTGTAAGAAGAGATAGTAGCACGACCGTTATTTTGCTATGCTAATATAATTTAAATACAATATCATACACGCGTGGCCTATTTACAAACAAAGATAACAATTAAGCGAGCTTTGCGTAAAAACAACGCACGAGTGTGAAATATACAATATTGACCCGGAAGTCTTCAGAAGTAGGTCAATTACATTTGCGAAAGGTCACATTTACCTTGAGCTATTGTGTTGCGCGGTCCACATAGTGCGTTAACTCGACTTGACTGGTCGAGATAGGACTTTACCTCTGACTTTTGTCAGAGGTAAATTGGTCGAGTTAAGGTTGGGTTAAGTTAACACGACTCTTGTCCACACGGGCACTAACTCGACCATTCTTGCAAATCTAACTCGACTCATCCTTAACTCGACATTTAGCTCGAGTAACGTGCCTACTGATTCCTAAATAACTAAATTGTAAAAATAGCACAGATAAAAATCTTTTTTCTTCCCGCCAGATTGTATAGATAAACAATAATAAGTTGCCGATCATCGAAACACATTGAACTACTTTTTTATATGTCAGAGATGCTCCGTGAAATTAATGGGGTTGAATCTCTTCTCAACCTCCTTTAAATTATAGGTCAATAAATGCGTATGTGTTGTTTCGAGAGAAATTAGACAAATCAATGCACGCGCTGATGTTGATTTGTGAATAATGGCACGACCCTGCAGGGGAAGTGCTATTGTGAGCACATCAACATTTGTGCAAGTGCATTAATTTGTCTGATTTTTTAGTGAAACAAAAAGTATGCATGTATTGGCCTAATACATACATGACACTATATACATTTGAGCATAATTTTGATCTATGTTAAAACGAATAAAAAGTTTGCTAACACCCCCGCAGTGAAAATTGGCGAACCCGCGATTCCTGATCAATGAATCAAACCAAAGCGTGTGGTTCGCGCGTTATACACTTTCAATGAAGTTTACATATTTAAGAATCTTTGCTTTCTGATTGGTTCAACACTACTAAGAGTGTATGAATATTATATATTGAATACCATCACCACAGACTCAAGATCTAACATAATCTTACCTTATGTATGGTAGTAACGGTGGTATATGGTCATATCCAACAGCAAATAAATATCTGAAATTAAAATATAAACAAGTGCTACATTATTATGCGGAACATTGTAACATATTTGGTGAAATCCAGGAGCTTAGATTCTTTCCACGCAGACGACATTCCAAAATTTCACAAAATGTTTCAAAAATGTCAAAATTGTTAAATTTCATAATCATATTTGGAATCACCTTGTAAAATGCAATGAAATAAGTACAAACATGCTAAGTATTGATTCAGTAATCCTTCGGATATACCCTGAAAGTTGGAAAAGGTTTCTGAAAAATCTGTTTTGTATAGGGTAAATCTAAAAGCTGCGTGGAAAGTGTTAACATCGTATATTAGGCCAAAAAAAGTTTGTTGTTGCGTTGCCTGCCCTCAAGTGCCAAAATCTGGAAGTCAGGTCGGTCGGTCGATCGATTTTCCTTTTCTTTTTTGCTGACAAATATTACTGACAGACCATGGTTCATGTCAAGAGAAAATTGGTGAATGTCAATTTGACTAATGTTTCCAGTACAATAATAGTTTAAAAACAATTTATGCAAGCAAACTTATTCATTTCAAGCAGAAAATAGTAACATTTTGAAAATGTGGGTGAAATTATTTTGAAAATAATTGCGACCCTAATTTTTGAGATTTTAGGGTTGGTTGCTGAGGACAACAGAACAACAAAATTGTTGCCTTATAGGCTTGAGGTGTATTAGCAATAGGAGGTCTTGGAATAACCGAATTTGAGTCGCTGCATTTGATGGGTCTGAACCAAGTCAAGAAAAAGTGTTCCTCTTCTGAAAGAGAAAGAGTAAGCCTTTATTTCAGGGCAGCATGAAATATTGGAGCATTAACTTTTCTGACAGTTTGTCATGGGAAAGCTTATCGACTTTGCTCTGATTACTGTAAAACTAGAAATGTTCGCGAGTTTAACATTTCACGAATCAATAATACTGGTATAATTCATGGCATGAACATTTCGCGAATGTAAATTTTGAAATTACATTGTGTGACTAATGTACTGCTACAAGGTAGATAACTTTAGATTGGAAATATTAGAGGAATGACATTTTGGCAAGTAAGTTCTCCTTAAATACACACACCAACATTTCTGGTTTTACAGTAATTAACTCTCTGTGACCCATAGGTTGGAGAAGAGCAAACTTTGTGTAGAATACTTCAATTTCAAATTTTCGGCAAACATTTGGTTACATTTGGTATTTGAAGGGACCAGATTTGAATGGAACTTTGACTCTGAATTCAATTGGAACTATCACGCCTGGACTTTGAGGTCTAAAAATCCACCTGTAGGAACCGAGGGATACTTAGGGGATATGAAGTAACATAACAGGGATATGCCATGAAATACGTTTGCCTTTTCAACCTTCTCTTTTGGTAAATCAATGGGCTTGATTCCTAGAATTTTGCTATGCTAACAAATGTTTGGGTAAAATTATGTCTTACATTGTAGTAAATTACAGCTCTCGGGAAAAGATTAAGGGGTCCATTTTTTTCTTTAAAAAATAGTAAATTATAGGGTACATTTTTATTTTCCTGGGAGCACATCCCTAATCAAAATATTGGAATAACCCACCTCCCTCCCTCATCTCATGCCTAAAATTGTATTGCTTCACATGGAAACACAAGTTATATGGACACTTTGTACCCATTTTGTGATGTAGTTTACAAAGACAGCACCACAATGCATTGCATTTTTGCAAAACGCCGTAAATCTGGTCCCCGATTCATCTCGGTTCCCATAGCCATATGCACAAAATCATGGCTTCCTAGCACTATCATCGTACAAGCTCTTAAATTCTTGTTTACACTAATCAATAAATTATTTCTCAGTGTTCCTTGTTCTTATTTCTAAAAACTCAAGAGCTCGAGTGAACAATTTACTCACAGTTATTGGAAAACCAAAAAGACAGGGGAACCATCGATTTTCCGATAGGTGTCATGCGTGACAGAAAGCCACGATATCGATATATCGGGGTACAAAGGTCACTGATATATCGATCTTATTATCGATAAGGGGAAATCCAAATGCATTGTGGGAAAAAAATCTTTAGTTGGTGCAATGCATTGTGTGGCTGCAACGTTAAAATCGTCTTTGTAGTTTACCGGAGGAAAAACCCGCTTATTAAACAATATCTTATAGTATTAAGCAAGACAAAAACAGGATAGTATTAATAAAGCTCATAAATTGCCTCTTCAACCCTCCAGGCATAACCCATAACATAAACTTTATAATTTACATGAACAATGTTTTAATATCTAATCAAATTATCACCATTCTGTTATAATTGATGAACAAACAATATATCAATTCATCTAATTATATTTTACCAATGATATAGGTAGAAGGTGAGAAATAGCAAAGTTTGGGCTACTGTAAAAGCCAATATTTTCGCGCAGATATTTTCGCGCATTTTGATATCTTAGATATTTCGAGATTTTTTCTTCTTCTTTCTTTCGCGGGGACCTTCTGGATGCACTGCATGAATGTTGAAAACATTATTTTCGCGCTTTTCACGCAAAATATTTTTCTGCGAAAATTATAACACAAACAAACCACCGCGAAAATTTCAGCTTTTACAGTATTCCAGCCAAAATGTGTACACCACCTATGGAAAACACGATCTTTAATCTTCCACACAGGGATGCCATTTTCTGTTGTAGCCGCATTTGCGGTGGCAAGTATGGGATGTAGAGGGGATTATGGGATTGGTGGTCAGATGTATGTTGTGGCGGGAGATTAGAATCGGGGATTGTGGGTATGATGAGGTGTTATTTCATTGACCGTTTCTGACGGATCTTCGACGGTTGTGCTAAATTTTCATCGTTGATTAAACGATTGTTTAATAACAGAATTTTGAGTGTTTTGAGTGTTTTTCAGCCTTTATGGAGCGGAAGTTACATTGGGAAGTAGACAACAAGAAGAGAATAGAAGAGAAGGTGGACTGAAGACAGACAGACAGATAAGAAATGGTGACAACTGAGTTAGTATGTTCCGATCCTGTGGGTATGTTGCCAATTTTGTATTGTTAACAAATTAGTGTGAGTATGAATATGTGAATATATATGCTTTCCATAGGGAAAGCAGTATGTGCTTCCGTCGTCGATCTGCGGAGTCCGGTGTTCCCCATGGTTTTGTAAGTGTATATTCTATGTTTGTGTTTCATTTGTGGCGCCAATGTAGGCGAAATAGAAAATAATTTATTTACGGTTGAGCGTGCGAATTAGTAAATAAGTGTAGATTTCAAATGGAGTCACCCATGCAGGTAACCCCATTTGAAATTCACACTCCCTGTAGGAAAGATTAAGGTATTGTCTTCCATAGGGGAGTATGGATTTAAAATGGATTAGCCCAATGTATTTTGAAACATCTTGTACAGGCCTACACAAATTTTCCAATACTTGTAAACACCGTCAAACGGGGACTTTGAGTTATTCCCGGGAAACGGGTGTCCGCGGTTAGAAGGTGTTTTGTCATATGTGACCAGTCGCGTCAAAAAGGACATGTTGTCGGCAAACGCAGTTTTGTGATAGAGGCCAATATATTTGGTGAAATATAAAGAAAATAATAGAAAAAAACATGCTTCTTCAAATCATATCTTGTTTTTACAAAGTCTGATTACCTCCAACATGGTATCATTTCAAAGCTTAAAATGTGCTCTTTTAAGTCATACCAATAACTGAGATTTGACCCTGGCCTCCAACATGTCCATTTTGATGTGAGGGGTCACATATGTGCGTCCGCAGTTGTATGGTAATCACCCGAGTGCTCCCCAAAATGCACATCAACTTGAATTCTTACATTCAAATTGCGGACTTATGTTAAATAGATTAATTAATTAATAGCGCCATCTATTGGGCATGACAGTACTATAATAATATTGATTCCAACCGCGGACGTCCGCAGTTCCTTTTTGTCCGCGGTTAGAAGGTGTTTTGTCATGTGTGCGTCCGCAGTTGCATAGTGTTTACAAAGGCCGAGTTGTGTGACCTACCATGCTTTTGGTTTCTTTGCTCCCCTTCTCCCCCTATTACTACTACCATAAACTTTCTTCTTTTGTCAAAGTCATACTGATTTCCCAAGCCATACCTGATAAACTGTGAGTACACCGTGTCATGGCATGGCAGATTAATTCTATCAAATCAAACTTTTCGGGTGCAGGAGAGGAGACATTATACTGCTATCATGGTCCATGAAATATTGTCACGCACATAATAAAAGGAGTAAAGATATTTTTATAGTTTGTTTGATGTATTGATTTCTCATAAATATATTTTTGAATAGTTTATTGTTTAAAGATGTGCAACATTTGACAAACAAATAGTATGCATAGCGTATAATCCTTTCTCACTTATATTGGACATTTTTTACGATTTGCAACTCAACATGTTATATCTTCCCTGGAGGCTGTTAGGTAAAGAAAACTACTGAGATTTTTGTCAACGCATTAAAGGTAGATGACCCGATCACATTTTCGTAACACAGAATTATTTCAAACATACGGAGATTTTCATATCATATGAAAGCTCGTATTTTTCTCATCATCATACTGAAATTTGACGGCCTAAATCGGTATATTTACGGAGAAATCGATGAAATAACGTCGAATTACCGCGAATGATATAGTTTGTGTACTACTCAATAGGTACAGTTCACAGCATCTTGTGCGTCTAAAATAAGAACCATTAGAGCTATGCAACTCAAACTTTGGAACACGACTTTTCTACCTTTCATGTAGAATAGAAAACTTCAAGTTGAAAATCGGAAATGTGATCGGGTCATCTACCTTTAACTGGTAACTTCAGATTGCTTACTATTCACCCTCAAAATATGTTTAACACTGTCCACGCAACAGCAGTCTGCAGATGGCAGTCCTAAAATGTCACAAAATATTTCGAAAATGTAAAAATTATTGAATTTCATCACCATATTTGGAATCACCATGAGAAATGTATTAAAATAAGCACGAACATGTCTAATATTGGAACAGTAATTCTTGAGATAGACTGGGAAAGTTGGGAAAGATTTCTGAAAAAAAATCTTATTTTGTACATGGTAAAACTATAGCCACATGGAAAGTGTTAAAACAAACTTACTCGATTTATATCTGGGGATATTGCAAGTGGGTTAGGTGTCAGGAGACTGGTGGGTTAGCGAATAGGTGGGTCAGGGATAAGTGGGTCAGGAGACTAGTGGGTCACGAGATATGTGGGTAAGGAGATAGGTGGATCAGGGGATAGATGGGTCAGGGGACTGGTGGGTCAGGGGATAGGTGGGTCAGAGGATTGATGGGTCAGGAGATATGTGGGTAAGGGGATAGGTGGGTCAGGGGATAGATGGGTCAGGGAACTGGTGGATCAGGGTATAGGTAGATCAGGGAATAGGTGGGTCAGGAGACTGGTGAGTCAGGTATAGGTGGGTCAGGGGATAGGTAGGTCAGGAGACTGGTGGGTCAGGGGATAGGTGGGTCAGGGGATAGGTGGGACAGAGGACTGGTAAGTCATGGAATAGGTGGGTCAGGGGACTGGCAGGTCAGGGGTAAGGTGGGTCAGGGGATAGGGGGTCAGGGGATAGGAGGGTCATGGATGAGGCAGGTTAGAGGCTTTAGTTGTTCAGTGGACAAGTGGTTCAGGAGACATGTGGGTCAGGGAATAAGGGGACATAAGCTCTAAACTTGAGTAAAATTGCCATAGATCCATTTTGACAAATTTAAACCTAAAGCCCCTTCCACAGGGTCTCAAGACAGAGCCACCCTCTTGTCTACAGCATATACGCCTGTTGGCTTCATTTGACACTAGCCAGGGGTGTTCAAGAACTGGTTAGTCATCCTGATTTATAAAAGAAATCTGAAAAAAGTTTGCCTGATGATAATTTGTCTGCCCATTATGTTTTAAACAAACAATTGTTTTGGCAACTCACATAGGAAGACAAGGAAGTCGGTGTTTTAACAGACAGGCTTACTCATTTCATGCTATCACGTACGCATGTTGATGGCAAATTGTTCGGTTTTTTTACGCTAATAAGTCCCAGCGGTTTAACAAACAACTGGAAGGTAGTAAATCATGTTTTCTCAAATAGAAATGAGATAGGGATATTTTTTATTTTTGTCCAGATTAGTGAACTCAACAAATCCATGTTATATATTATAAGCTTGCTTTATCGGCAATTTGACCAATGTCCATTCTGAGGTGAATTGCATTGATGGACATTTACTCACATAATGCATTGTACTGCAGATAAAAGGTAGAGTCAATGGAGGCATGGGGGCAGTCATGATTTGTGACACATCCAAAGACAAAAAATAGAGAACGCAGGGCTTCAATACCACCCTATGTAACAGCCAACTTCTAAATGGTATAAAGCATAGTATTCAATAGGAGGCACGCGGGCCATATACGGCCCTTCAAGCAATATGTTGACTGGCCCTGGAACAGCTCTAACAAAGAAAAACATAACAAAAGGGACCATATTTGGCCCGCCAGATGTGTCTCTTTAAATATTTGTGGCTCTCTATGGCCCTCAAGCATAATTCATTGAGAACCCCTGGATAAAGTATGCCCTCACAAAATTTGACATTTGCCAAAATTGAACGGTCAACATATCATCTCCCCTCCCCCCCCCCCCCCCCCCCCCCCTCCCCCACTGGATTTGAACCACGGACCTTCGGCACCCGGTGCAGAGAATTCCACAACCTCGCCATGAGTGTCAAGGCTACTTGGCGCAGTATATTACTCCAAGTATATAGCCTGGGTCCATTATTCCATCAAAAAACTGACGCAGGGTTATATTTGGTAGGGTTAGGGTTATAGTTATTCCATGACTAAAGGCAAATTATTTTTATGTCACATATTTTTCACTAAACAATACTCACCAGTCTCGTAATTGTCAACATGAAATGTGTACGTACTGATAGAATTAGAACTAACATACACAATGAATATGGAAGGAATACGTGGAAGGAAAAGTTGAGTAATCAGCTAAAGACTGTTGAGAGTATTGCGGTTAATATCTTGATGATCTGTTGATTCAGAGTGTAGTGACGTACACAATCACTTTGCTAGGCGAAGTGGTCTAGATGACGTCCGTGCAAATTATGTATGGCAAATAGAGGTCTAACCTTCCTCGTCGCTACATATTAGACGATGGTGGCCACGCGAAACCTAAATTTTGAATTCGTATTGGAATAACACGTAATCGCGAATGTTAATCTTATCATTTTGAAAAATTCATCATAATTAGAAGATTTTTTTCCCAATCCAAAACCGTTGGAGTTGGTGTGAATGCTATTTTTTAAATAATTTTCATCGTTAACCGGGCGATGACTGTTAAAAATATTTCACAATGGTGCACTCCCGTTGCCATATTGGGTCGTCCGAGACGCGTGGCCAGCGTCGTCTGCTACATATCAGTACACTAATAGGTGCCCGTAGCGCGCTCTCCTGCCCGCGCTCACACAGTCTATCTCGTGGCGGGATCAGATGGGCGAAGAATAACTTTTTCGAGTTTTGGGGCGATTAGGTAGGCGCCGGACTTCCACCACACAGTCGATCCAGGTTTGATCCCCAGTGCCGGAGTGGCCCGACTCCAGCCCCCCCCCGCCCCCAACTAATCCCCGGGGAGTTTAGGGTGAACTGTTTGAAAGCATGTTTATACATAAGTTCTATTTCAGCAACATTTTTAACAATCATTTATTTCAATTCAATTTCTCTTAAAATGTGTTCTTTATGACCAACACACCACTTTTGAAGTCTTTGTTTCATGATGATTTACATCAAAGGGATAGAGGAAGGGGGGAATAACAGGACCAAGTGAAAAAAGATAGTTCAAACTTGACCCCTCAATTCATAGTTCATGTACTTTTTACAGCACATCCTGGTTTAAGAGATAAGAGGTTCAAGCTAAAGTGCAACATTTTGTAAAGCAGTCATGGATTAGGTTTGGTAGCCAATATGGCAGGCCTCAGACACTTTACGAAGAGATCGCACATTAATGAGTATAAATACTTGATACATGTGTATCCCTTCTGGTGACTACGCAGACTTCAGTGGGGAAGAGGTATTCAATTTGGCTGATCTTTATCTAATTATATTTGTTATGTTTTACGAATGTACATATTTTCTTTTTTAATACAGTGATACTTATTTTAGTACACATTTATCTTGTATCTATGCTATTCTTTGGTTTAAAAGCCAAGCCTAATTTCATGGATATTGAACCAGACTTCCCCTTTTGAGAGTCATCAAGGATCCACAAAAACATCCTTTTCAGCTTAAGTGGCGTAACTAGGTCACCAATTGGGAGGGAGCATGAGGAGGGACATGCCTGTGAGAGGGGGGGGGGGGTGGGGGGGGGGGGGGGGTGGGGGGGGGGGGCATAACCAACTTTTTAAAATCATAGAGTTTGTCATTTCATTGGGGAAGGGGCATCAGGGGTGGGGGTGCAAGCCTTCTGCCCCCCCCCCCTCTAGTTACGCCCCTGTTCAGCTTCCATATTCAGCACAAAACTTGCTTATTAATACGCTAGTCATTTGAGTGCATTTGAGTTCAATCACACCTGCTATTGACTATTGTGCACTTATGTCTTTCTTATAGCCACACCGATATAGGATTAATTAATCAATTGCTCAACCATTACAGCATATTGCACAGTAACCATCAAGTTTTGTCCATCATATTTTCCTCCAATCAGCTGTAAGCCGTGAGTCATAGATCTTGCATGCCAGTCGCCGCCTTCCGAAAAGTCTAGAGTGATTCATTGGATATTAACGCAAAGCATGTGCAATCACCGGAATAGCCCTTAATACAGCAACGGAGGTACAAGTTGACGCTTGTTAATGTAACGGGGAAGGCAAGTGTCATGAACAAGTATAACATGTAGGGTTCATGTGTGTGTTTGATACACGTAGCTGCAGCAGATAAAAGCAACAAGTGTTTTAGGGGTATCGAGCTAGCGGTCAGGCAATAGGCTATGACTGGGTGGACCTGTGTACGGTATCTATGTGTGCAGCACTGAAAACTGCTACTATAAGGCTATGTTTAAAAAAATCTTTTGTCTCAAAGCTCTTCAGTTTTTCAAAACCTATTGCGGAATGCAGGTTTTTTTAAAGTTTTTTTATTTTATTTTTTATAAATATAAAATATTGAAATCCTTGTAAAAGTGACCTTATGTATTTAAAATGATGTGATCAATGAAAATCTGAAAAAATTGGTGAAACTTTGGGATTTTTTTTTTTTTAAAAAGAAGAAAAAAAGAAAAAGAAAAAGAAAAAAAATCTAACGCACACCAAGCGCGGGAGCATTGAGACAAATGATTTTTTAATATAGGCTAATCTGATTAATTATTGAATGGACACGTTTTCAAGTAGAGTATGCGCAACTGAGATACGCGATTAATGTGGTGCTAGTGCTAGCGCGCAGAATTGTGCGAATTTTCTGGTTTACGCAGCATACAGAGTGAGTGTGTACACATTATGCAGCATATGCCGCACAAGCTGCTTGGATTTGTTTACGCAGTATGCTATTCCGTATGTTCATTCAATTATCAATTAGACTATATCAGGCACAGGGGTTCATTGGTTCAATCTCTTCTGATAGTTCATTAGGTGCTAGGTAAGGCCTAAACAAAATAAAGATTTTGTTTGTCCATTTCCAGCCTACCCAAATTTTTAAAACTGACAAAAAGTTTTTAGTGTACAAATGAATACCTACCCTAATTTTGGAAATTACAGAAAAAGGTATTTTTACTTCAAGAATTTTGCTCTCCGGAAATAAAATTTAAAAAAAGTTTTAAAACTGTTTGTTTACTCTTCTTGACTGTTATAAAACATGAATATTTATTGAAGCTAATAGTAAAATATTCCCGTTAACATTTTATTTAGCAACTATTATACATCTTTTGAATGTGATTTATAAATAAAAAGACCCTACCTTTGGAGCGGATCTATGGACAAACAATTCATTGTTTTCGCCCTAATTGGGAGAGCCTAAAGAGGTGAAAGTTTACTAAAACACCAACAAATCTTTATAAAATCATAGGAAAACACAAACATTGTTGTAAAATGGGGGACAGCTCTTTCTTAAGATTGATGGTTGTTTCATAGAATTTTTAATTTTGTTTTATTTCTTTTTGCGTGAATGTTTAAAAATAAAATAGTTCACGTGTTTTTCGTATAAGCCTATCAAAAATAGTTCTGATAGTTCTTTTGTTTAACATAATAAAGTCGCAAAATGCCACATATTGGTCTTTCAGGCATGGCAAGTTCGTTCTTTGCCTGAAATAAATAATGTTGATCGGCAGTATAAGGCACAACCTGGGATTTTAAACAACTACCCATGAAATTTCCTTAGAGATAAAAAAAACTAACTCAAGTGATTTATCAAAGCTTGTGCTATGACAAATTCAAGCTTAGATTAACATATCTTCCTTTCAGTCCCTCCTTGCATTAATTTCTCCTATTACACATTAACAAGCATATCCTATGATGATATCAAAATTCTCACCGCTTCTCGGTGCACTTTTTTGCAACCCCGATGACTATGTTGTGCTAATCAGATTGTCAAAAATCTTGCCAAATATTTGCCATTTTTATACAATCCATTTCTTTAGGATGTAACCGAAAGAATGTTGACAACAAAAGTCAACTTGATTATTTTAAAAAAGAACATTCAACGAATCACATCAAGGTTAAACATTTTGGCACAACTTCTTTTATGACAATGTCTCAAATTTGTTACTTACATGATATAATCTGTTAAGAAATTGATCAAAATCGAGCGCTGTGGATTACCTTGGTACTTTTAACCATTAATGCCTTTCAGCTCTACCATCGTTTGAATCAAGTTTTCTGATTGGTGCATTCAGGTGATATTGCCATCTTTGCCACCAATCTGATAGCATCTGATTGGTCGAAAGTTAGAGAGTCTGGTAACCATCCTTTCAGTTTGCAAGCAGGAACCAATCACGTCTGACTTTACACTAGCTTTGGGATACATAGCAACAAGTTATTCTATGATCTGATTGGTTAAAAGTTTGAGGGTCTGGTAATCATTTCATTTTGCAAGAAGTAACAAATCAGGTCTGATTTTACACTGGCTTTGGGATATATAGCAACAAGGTATTCTATGATCTGATTGGCTGAAAGTTTGCGAGTCCACTAACCATAATTAGATATTGCAAATGAATTATGTAACCAATCACATCTTATCTAATTGGCCCAGATGTAACCAATCACATCTGATTTTACACTGGCTTTTTGATACATAGCAACAAGTTTGTTAAGGGTGTTCCTATGGTTAATTTTGTATTTGATATTTTGATAGAGCTTGCTGAGCTCCACAATAATCTGAAATTTGAGCTTGATCGGAGGTACGGTTCAATAAATATGACAATTTTATTGTCAAAAATGAAGCAAAATTGGAGCTTTCATTTCTTTTGTTTCTTATTGTTTTTTGACCCCCTAGCAAAACAAATAATATATGTAAAAATGTTTTTAATTTTTACAAGGAAAGTATAAATGTTACAAAGCTGATATTTTGGGAGCTTGTTAATTATAGTTTTTAGATAATTTCCTGTGCTGCGGGAGGCTGTAAGACATCTACATAATTAATTATAATTAATTATCTAAAAATAAAAAATTAGGCTAATTATAAATGCACTTAATTATTTTTTTCAAGTTCATACACTTTACTACAAGTAATGCCACTTGCTGTATATATGTTGGCTATACAACTCTCCTTAATTCCTGTGCTGTGGGAATCTAATTGAGTTTTCAATAAAAAATTAGACCAAAAGCAAAAAACTATTTTTTTATAGAAATTTTACCTAGGGAGTAAAAAAAACCCAATATAAAACAAAGAAAATAGACTGCCCTCTGTTGGCCAAAAAACAATACAAAACAAAAGAATTCAAAATGACTTAAAATGTGTTTTTTTGACAATAAAAGTGTCATATTTATTGAACTGTACCTTCGATCAAGCTCAAATTTCAGATTATAGTGGAGCTCAGCAAGCTCTATCAAAATATCAAATAAAAAATTAACCATAGGAACAACCTTAAATATAAGTTGAGTGGATGAAAGTTTTACTAAACTAGCAGAGACAAATGGTACTAAACAACAAGTTTGATATGATCAATACAACAGTTGTATGCAGCAAGACAGTCTGCTTCGGAACAGGAGTACGTTCGGCTTGAGGACATGCTATTTAGTGACACGCTGCCATCAATTTTAACATGGCGACACATCAAGTGATGGGAGTCCGTCTTCCGCTGGGATAACAAATAAGTTTGATATCTCAATATAGGACAGGCTTGGGAAGGGGACTGCATTTTGAAGGGAATGGTCTCTGTCGCAGTCATTTTCAAGATTGATCAGTCAGATAATGTTAAAACCCCTGTTGTATGGGCCCAACCAACCTATTTTTGTGGAAATTGGTGTTAAAAAGATTCACATGCAAATGAATACCCCCCCCCCCCCCCTCCCCCTCAAGAAAAAAAAAGCCTGACTGACCAACCCGACCAGAGGTCCGTCTGCCCGTACAACAGGGTTTGTGTTTTTTCTCCGGAACTGTGCTACGAGATGGCCAGTATCAGTATGATTTATAACCATATTTTCTTCAATATAAAAGCAGCACCTTGACTTAATGCTCCTCTACTTCTTCAATAAATATATGTGTAATCTTATGGCCACAGCAGCAAGATTGAATGGTCAGACCTATTATATAATAACCGACAGGTTATTCCCTTTTTTGCACCAAAATCCCCTAAATTTACATATTTTGCCATTTAAGTTAGCAAATAGGAACGCCCAATTACAAATTACCTATGGAGGCATTCTTTTGGCATGGGTATACATGTAGCTCAAGTGTTTCATTGGAAAAGGCACTCTGTCTGATTGGGAAGGTACTGGTCCCTTTTCTGAAAAATTGACCACATAATTTTTGAAAAACAATTTTTTCTGAATCTTATATCTCGATTACACTTGTAGAAGATTCCATATCTCTATAACTTGCTAGCCTCCTACAAAAGACTCTCAGGTGATATACATGTACGCACTTCCTTCTTGGTGACTGTGCACAAAGTATAATATTACATCTATGACTATTCACGTTAATGGTTAGCCTTTCATCAAGGCCCTGTATTCTGTATAGGTGTGAGCGCCCTCTATCAAAATTGTGGAATACAAGGCCTTTCCTCATATAATCTTTGTGTTATGTTCTACTTTGTTTTACCGAAGATTTCAGCTGAAAAAATCGTGCTTGTTGATTGGTTAATAATGATGTCATAATGATGTCATACCTATATAAAAATAGATCTCCTTTCTTGTCGATTGTAAAAATGATCGACTCCAATCGATATCTATTCATTTTCACTCTCAAATTCATATCGATGTATTGGCTCGCGGATTAATAGTGAATCGGTCTGCGCAAGGATTGGTTCGTGAACGCTATGTCAAAAGGTCATTTTTCTATCTGATGATCGGCGCCATATTTGATTTCCGCTAAGCGACAAAAATTGCACTGTGAATTAACGAATTTTCAACCTATACTAGGTGGACAAGTGTCAAAAGGATGAGAAGACTCGATATTGGTTTTGTTGACTTTTGTGGAAGTCGGCAAGAGGATCACTAGTGTGTTGTTTCTGAAAGAAAATCACCGAGTCGTTATGTGAGCGATATGTGGTAAAGTTTACTATGGGGAAAAAAAGAAGAAAAAAATATCATAATTTAAAATTAAAAAAATTCCAATGTTTATTAATTTATACGAGAAAAACGTAATTTATGACAAATTCAAAAGTGCAACAAAATAACTTGGTTTTCTCCGTTTTCCCGGGGCGCCAGGATAATTATTATTAATACTATAAATAGTCAATCGTTATGTAAAAATAAATCACGAACATCACATTCACAACACAACACAACAGCCGAATCCAAAAAAAAAAAAATGTGATTAAATAAAGTGCTCACTCGTACCCCCAAAAAGAGTCTCGTTAATAAACAAACTAATGATATTGTAATTAATTAATATAATGGAACATCAAAAAGTACCAATGTTTATACAAAACAAGTTGTCTGAAAAGTGAAAGCAACGCAAATGGTTTATCCACTCAATACAATAGTTATGTAGGCCTACTAGTACTATACTGCTAAATCGAAAATTAAAACCATTTGATCCCAAAAAATATTTTTAAATGATCTGTATTGAAAAAAAGAATATAAAATGTGCAAAATAGAGTGCTATTAATATGTCTATTTCATTTGAGAGTAAAAAAAGTTAATTTTAGATGACACAAAAACATCATCCCCGCCGGGACTCGAACACTCGAATCTTAGAAATGTCATCTGCGATAAAACAGTACATCGTCCAGCGCCCTAGACCGCTGCACCACTGGGTCATTCTGAAGATGGCGACGGTTTTTAATAATATATAGGCCCCTAGTGTCGTTACAGCGTTATCCACTCAATAAACTAAATCGAAAACTAAAAAGTGATATTTATTTATTATTTAAAGCTACATTGTAAATTAGAGAACCATTTTATTTACGGTAATAGACACATTTAATATAAAATAAAATACTGGCAGTGCATGGTGAGTGGATCGCCAGTGGCACGCATATCGGTATCGCTCGCTCCCCCGCTCGCTGGCCAAATTCGCCAAAAATAGTGGGACTATTTTGTATGCTATTTATCATGTGACGTCATCTTGGTCGTCGATATAAATTCGTATCTTTAAACATTGTCATCGATAGAATTGGGCGGAGTTAATAGTGTCCTACGATGATGTCATAATTTGATTGACACGTTATGCTTACACAGTGGAATAGCTAAATGCACAAAGACGTCTCGCTTTAACACGGTACGGTGATTTGACTCGACTCTCGCGCCTACGGCGCTCGCGCCTCGCTGCGCTCGGCTCAAGAGGCGTCTTTGACAAAGACTAGTTAATGGTACATATGGAGAATGACAAGTATTGAAAAACACATGCAGGGAATCTAATAAAATTAGTCGAAATGGTTTCAGTCTCTCATGAGTTGCCTCACTTTATTCTATAAGTTTTTACCTACATTATTATGGTCCTGGACCGTACACAAATTGTTACTCCTAAACGATTAATTCTTTATTGATGTTTGGTTTCATTCACTTAGTCTTTTTAATACTTTATAAAATGCAAAATATCATTATTTCTCATTCAAGAAATAATAAATGGCGTATGGAACATGCGATGAAAATTAGAAAAAATCTTGGCGGATGGAAGTGTGTGGAAATAGTACTCCTTATGCACCTCACTAGACTCATAAAAGAATATAATATATTTTATAGGTATTATATTAACTTAACCCTTTAAATCATGTCCTCTATAATATATGAAAGCTCTCCCATCCTGCATCCTGAGTAATTAGCATAAAATTAGCATAAAATAGGATTTCCAATTTTATTCTTAACCCGCCATCTTGCAATGCAACATTTCAGAACCCTTTTGTCACACACTTAGGAGGCTAATATACCAGCCAACAGCCCGTTGAATGGCGCTCACCCTATCAGCACTACTTAGATTATGACTTACAGCTCCCCAAATATAGCTTAGGTCGATAAGGCAATCGGGACACAGAGTGTGTTTCTACAGAGCCTCCGCCTTTTGCCGGTGGTAACTTAGCCTGCTAAAAAGGCGGTGGTAGAAGTACTGGGCTGTTTCTACAGACGACTTAAAAGACGACTAATCACTTTGTGGGGGTGTGTGCGTAGAGGAACGGCTGATTTCGAAATGACACGGATTAATTATATAACAACACAACAAACAAGCATCTTGGCAATAAACAAACAAAGCAATTTCCGGTTAGACGGCTAATCGGGCGGCGGTCTGTTTCTACAGAGCTCTGGCGGGCAATTAGCAGGCTAACCTACCACCGCTATCCTTGATTTTCTAGGATAATTTGCCCGTGGTAGATTAGCCGGCTAACGGCGTCAGGACCTGTTTCTACAGAGCTGTTAGACGTCTACCCCCCGTGATCAACCGGCTAATGACTCTCTGTAGAAACACGCTCTAAGTATCTTGCCCAGGGATACAAACATATTGGCCGTAGCAGGGCTAGAACTCACAACCTTTGTATCATGATTCCCATGAATTATCCACTAAACCACATGTGCTCCCATAATAATGTAAATTGATAAATAATGTGCATTAATTTGACAGACCTTTGGGTCATAGCATATACATTTTTTCGAAGTTAGAAAACGAATACGGAGTAGTCAAACAGGTCATTAATTATAGGATTAAATTTAAACCACTACTATGATTATGATCAAATTAAATTTAAAAATAGAGCACTGTGACGGATATGGTAGAACGACTGCTAGTAGAATCGCTCTGCAGAAAATTAAGAATTTTTACAAAAATCACAATTCTTTTGTGCAGAAACTCCACTTTTTGGTTTCGCTCTGAAAACCCCAGATATTTAATTTGATTTTCATTGTATTATTCTTTGTTCTTATGATAGCTGCAGGGAAGGGGCTTTTCCAGTTGAAATCCATACCTATGGAAGATTTGGATTTCAAAGGTGTCATGCACCCATGCAGGTAACCCATTTGAAATTCACAGTCCCTGCAGGGAAGATTAAGGCAATGTCTTCTATAGGGGGGGGGGGGGGGGGGGGGGGGGGGTGTATGTATTTCAAATGGAATATCTATCAGAATGAGCCACTTTGATACATATGAACATTTTGAATGAAAAGCATAAAGCATAACAAAACTGTTCAAGTGAGGTAGATCAAACAGGTTCTTTGATTGTTTTATTTTCGAATGGGGTTTTCCCAAAATGTTCAGGCATTTTCTAAAAAAAAAGAAATCAAAATTTAAAAAATCTTTGTTGAAAATGTTCCATTTTTCAACAAATGTTCCATTTTCACCCGCCCCCACCCCAAATAAAAAATAAAAAATTAGAAGAAAAATTAACCCATCTGGATATTCTCAGCAAGGATGCCAAACTTCAATCATACGTGTTGTGGGAACAATCTCAATTCTCCATGAAGGGATGGATTGAATGAAATTTGCACAGTATATCACTATACCTTATCCCAGTATTCTAAACATTTTGTCCTGAGTCCTGATGATTTCTTAACCCTAACACATCATGCGTGTTTTTGTAAATTAAACTATCAGGGGAGAAAAACGTGTGCGTGCAAGTCTGATGCTCTACCGACTGAGCTACATGGGTGAGGTTCAAAAAACTTAAAAGTTTTTTTCACAAGTTGAACTCTGCCCTGAGCATGGTGTGGTATACGAGATTGACGGGGCTGCTGCGCGGTACAAGATTGTAGCACTGTCGGGTTTTGTAGGTTCCAGGAAGGTTAAGGTTAATAATCTAAATATTATCTAAAAATTAGTTAAATCATTACAATTTCTAAACCCTTTTACTTTTGAGAATCAGAATTCTCCTGAGTAACTGAGACAGTCATCTTTGACTATCTTAAATAGAAAGTTTCCGTTGTATCCAAGTATGACACAGTCAGTATTACAGACAATACGCAGGCGATGGATATGGACAGACAACACATGCATTAATCCTAATAAGTTTTGTATTGGTGAATTCCATTGCCAAGATCGTCAAGGTTTTTATATAGTCATGCAATTTGACTCATCAGTGCTGTTGATGACTCGATCTCCTATCATGCAACTGAAATTTACAAATATGATTTGACTCCTTCATCCCACTTATAAGTATGGTAGTTGACGAAAATCCTTCGTCCCAACAAAATTGGACGAAAATCCTTTGGACCCCCAAAAAAGTTGGACACAAATTATTTGGCCTAAACATTTGGCCTAATCATAATTTGGCCGATAATAAATGGGACAAAGTAATATTGGGACGAAGTCCGAAGTCTAATTTGGACAGACAAAAAGTGATTGGACAAAATGATTCTGGACTTAATATTATTGGACTAAATGTATTTGGACAAAATGTTGTATTCTCATTGAAAATACACATCAATATAGGTTTACAGTAGAACTGATTTTCAAGCCCTGAATCCACAGTATAGGTGACAGGCTCATGTCCCACTGCTTTGGTGCAACTGGGCATGAATTTGATTTCTAGCAAACCTGCCGATCACAGATACCAGCATTTGTTGAAATAAACCCTGTCTGCCGGACTGTGACGAAACTATACAGGCGCAACATTTACGCACGCGTGTGTGTCTTCCGCCTTTCTATGCACGAGTTACGCACGCGTGTGTGTCTTCCGCCTTTCTACGCAAGAGTTACGCACGCGTGTGTCTTCCGTCTTTCTACGCATGAGTGTATATGCCAGCGCTTCGAGTAGGCGCACGCGTGTGTACTGTAATTAGTGAATAACGCAGTTACGTTACTGTCTCGCGATAGACAAATAGACTATAATAATACTAGTATGTTCCTGCTGTATGAAGACGGGCCTCTACATAACTCAAAACTGCAATGAAACATATAGTATCCTGTGAGAGCATATTTACATAGATTAAATGGTAACATGCTAGACTAGATACCGCCATGCTAAGGAAATCATGCTGATTACTATAGGGAATTTCATAATCTTTTCATATGAATATAAATACGAACTCATGTATGATTATAAGTTGTACGCAATGTTGTCCAAAAATTTGACGAATTAAGTTTTCAATATTTTTTAAGTGTAAGAAAGTATTCAATATGTCATGAAATATACAAGAGCAGGATATATTGCTGAAATTGACAAAAAGAGCTGAAGAAAACAAAAAAGGGTCATGTTACTGAAAGGAGGGTGGGGTGCATAGGGGGTGCATAACTCTTTCCTCCCTGTAAATGTGGACATTTTCACGCTACATTAATTTTCGCGCTCAAAGCAGCTACTGCGAAAATAAAAACACGCGAACATACTTATTTTGTGTATAAGTCTCTGTGATGAACTTTCAAATCGCGAATTTAAAAACAAGCGAAATGGCTGAAAGTCGGCAATGCGCGAAAATGTAATCAAGTGAAAATTACCACTTTTAGGGTATTTTAAAATGCCCGTCTCTATACAGGGGTTAGGCAAAATCAGTTTCTTGATATTTTGTAACAAACCGTTTTTGTCATGGTATATGACATGGCAAGATTACCTATTGATAAAAATTCCTTTAAAAAAAGATTTTCCATTTGATTCCAATATTTTCTTTTGCACGTTCTAGCACGTTTTGTCACATTTATTTGCTCAAATTTCAACTCAAAATGGTTTTGCAACATTGCACGAGTTTCTATGGGTAGCCCTCGTATACAAATTGTATATACAAATAATACATATTCAAGACACATATTTACTCACCTAGAACAAGACAAGTTGAGCATATCCAATTAAGATACCCAATTAGGAATTTACAGATATATCTTCCCAATTAGCTTACCATCATACAAGGGGTGACAATCCCATTAAATCATTAAGAATGTTGGATATATTATTATTAGATATTCAACCAGGCATTGCAGAGGCATGACAAGAAAAGTTGAACATGTGATGGGCCATAGAACAGTAACTTGTCAACTTTTACAAGAATTCATATTGACTGCAAATTACCAGACTTTTTGATACTTTTTTGGGGGGACTAAAATACTATCAAAAATCACCTAAAAAGGACCTACAATAGGAAAATAAATAATTTATACTGGTATGCCTAAGGGGTTAAACTTTGATGACTTATCTTCCCCCTCCACATATTGGTTCAAGCCCCGCTTCTATAGATCCAACCATTGGTCAATGACCACCCAAGTATTGGCCAATCCCCTCCATGACTTTAGATTCAAGCCCCAGCCCCTCCATGACTATTGGTTCAAGCCTCCCCTCATGACTTTTGATTCAATCCCCCTCATGATATTGTTTAAAGCCCCCCCCCCCCCACCTTTTCCCCCCTTCCCCGGTTGGATTGCAGATATCTGGGCACAGGCTTCATTGATGCAGGTAACCATCTTCTCAGAGATCTTTGGTCACTCGCTTGAGGATCTGTGCTCTTATATAAGTGCAGCCAAACCTGTACTGTCACGGCTGTGACATGATGGGAACCTGAATGACTGACATTTTATGCAATATCAGTCTGCACATGTTACAGTACCTTCATGGTCTAAGTCAAGTTGACTCTACACTGAGCAACAATGATGTTTCCAATTTCCAACTGATCATATATAATCCAATTAAGGTGTATTAAGAAGGCGCACCCAAGATCGGATGCACAGAGGCCTTATTCTTCAAGTTTGACAGCATTTCTAAAATTTTAACAGTAGAATAACGATTCTATTGGATAAAAATAGTGATCTTGTATTTAGGTATGAGGTCCCCTTTGTATATGGTTTAATTGAGAGCACCCAAGATCGGATGCATTGAGGCCTTTCTTCAAATTTGACAGCATTTCTCAAATTTTAACAGGAGAATGACGATTGTTATGGGGAAATAGTATTCTTGTGTCTAGGTATAGAGGTCCCTTATGTATAATTTTCAATTGAGCGCACCCAAGATCGGATGCAAAGAGGCCTTATTCTACAAGTTTGACAGCATTTCCCCAAAATTTAACAGTAGAATGACGATTTTTATGGGGTAATAGTGATCTTATATTTAGGTATGCGGTCCCCTATGTATATTATATGGTTTAATTGAGTCAGTGACAGTTATTTATTCTTAACTGTCACTGATTGAGTGCACCCATGATCGAATGCATTGAGGCCTTATTCTTCAAGTTTGACAGCATTTCTAAAAAAATTAACAGTAGAATAACGATTTTTATGGGGGTAATAGTGATCTTATATTTAGGTATGCGGTCTCCTATGTATATAATAAAGTTTGACAGCATTTCTCAAATTTTAACAGTAGAATGATGATTTTTATGGAAAATAGTGATCTTGTATTTAGGTATAAAAGGTCCCGTATGTGTATGGTAATTGAGTGCCCAAGATCGGATGCATTGAGGCCTTATTCCTCAAGTTTGACAGCATTTTTCAAACTTTTACAGTACAATAATTTTAAAATAATTATAGAAACTAGTGAGATTTTAAATAATTATATAAGGGTACCTTACAGTTTGTTTAGCATCCAGAATCATGGTTCCTTAAATACTGCAAAAAGAATGGCGCTGACGGCAATAGCGACCAACCGGTCGGTGCCCATTCGGGATGGCTCATGCGCTTGACTGAAAGTGCAACAGAATCAAGAAAATCAAAGAAACAAGCGAAGCGCGGATATTGTGAAATAACAGAAGCGTTGAATATCGGTGTGATAAACAGCATTTTCCCGGAATATTTTTCTTTCAAATTCTTGGATATATCTGGTTCAGACTTCAGTTCTAGTTTGAAATATAAGCTGGTATGTTATTTCAGATCTTATCGGTCATTTTTTGACATTATGTTGTCTAAAATCAACATTCATCCGGAAATGCGGTGTGGTATATAGTTTCTGTGAGTGGTCAGTTCTGACACATAGACATGCTTCAGCACACACAGTTATCATAGTAAGTCTGTGTAGCGCGGCGAAGTGGTTAAACACACATAAGGATGTATAAATGTAAAAACAGTGAGAAATCATTTCCCGATAATACTGGATTCGAATATGAGGGTCGGTATCTATTTGTGCAAAGTTATAATGACTGCTATTACACTGTTAATATGACCAACCCATTTGTTCTATAAAAGTAATAGCATTTAAAATTGTTTATATGGATGTTAATTTGTTGATCAGATTCTATTATGTGAAATTGATTTGCAATACCTCCTATATTATTATAATGTGAAGTAGAGAAAAACATGTCTGTCTTCGTTTGTTTGATTATTTTTCGGAGGTGTTTTTTTGTTTGTTTGTTTGTTTACCATGCCGTTGGTCCATGCAAACACCTGCTTGGGTGAACGTTAACAGTGCTACTAGTTAATTTTACACTTTAATTGGTGAAATTGGAATGGACTGTATGAAGTGTTGTTGTCTTTTGAATTTGCCATGAATTGACTCAGGAAAAATTACTCCCCCACAACTCTATCGCGTGTTGCGCCAGCTTACTCTTGAAAAGGCTAATTCATGCGCCTCATTAAATAACATATTTATTTAAAATATATGTTTTGGCATGTGGATGACAACCATGCTGGACTTTCTTTCAAGTCAATGTTTTATTAATTGAGCTTTCTTAATCCTGAGATTACTGTAATGATGATCAGGCTTTGGACTTGATTCTTTTGTATCAGCCGATATGACGATCAATCGTTAAAAGTGAACTCAATGACCAGTAATTGCTGGAATGTTTGCTTGCTTGTTTCCTAAATTGATAGGGCTTTTTTTTAACCCTACGGCCCTGAATGCCAAAAATACTACTCTACCATGTTTCAGTAGCGTATGGGGCTATCATATGCGCAGCAAGAAGTTAAGTTTGTGCAAGCTTGCCCCCTAGCTCAGTTGGATAAGCGGCGGACTGCCACCAAGGTGACCCAGGTGCGAGCCCTGGTGCCGGTGGTCCCCCAAATTTCTCTCCCAAATTGTCTGCTCTGATAGTGATAGTTGTATTCCCCAAAACACGCCGCCAACTGGGTTAGGGTTTCACCCTGGTTAACGTAACAGTATTAGTAAATATTGATGCACAACTATTCATAAATGTATGCACCTTTGTGGTTAGAAAAAGAAAATACAAAACCCATTGTAAAATTGTGTAGGTCTTTTTAGTATGCCAAACATTGTCAACGTAACAATTCTCTGTTTTTATTTTTAAACTGACAATCTATATCCAATTCCCACAGATAGAACTGTTTGATGCAGTCAGGAGTGAATGATCACATGAAGAGTCAATGTCGGCACAACAAAGGTCAAAAAGTTATACACATATCCAGGGCTTAGTGCCACAAGGCCCTATCTCAGTATCTGCAATAGCTGCCGTCAGTTGTTATAGATGGGATTGTTTATGCTGAGTAATCGGTATGAACTAAATGTTACCCAAAGCAGCTATTGTTCAGATACTGGTATGAAAGGGCACTATCTGTAATAGCTGCCATATGTTATACAATTTTGGTGCTGTATTAGGTGCAAACTTGTAAAAATGCAACCTTACACATGGCAGCCATTGTGTTGGGTCCTTTTGGTTCCGAACCCTCGATATATAGGTAGATAGGTTCATTGAATAAGCTGTAACTTTCCATTTTGAGTTCCAAGTAAAACAAAATGAATGAAAAACAGATATTGTAGATATACTGTTAAAGTTGAAATTTTCGCGGTGGTATTATTTTTGTGCTTTTCGCGCAAAATGTTTTTCCGGGAAAATTATAACACACAAAAATATTGTTTTCAACATTCATGCAATGCATCCAGAAGGTCACTCACGAAAGAAGAAAAAATTCGCGAAATGTCTATGATATCAAAATGCGCGAAAATATCTTAACGCGAAAATATTGGCCTTTACAGCAGTTATTCTAGATTCAGAATTCCTGGGAGGTATTCCTTTCCTACATAACCAGTTCAAGCCTAGATACCACTTGATCCAATGGGCTATATCAACCTGTTCAATTCAAGCACTTCTTTCATTCTTAAAATGTATTTTGATTGGCCACTCAAAATAATCTAGGGTAAAAACAATCACTATATATTATAAATACAGTCCAACCTCAGATATCCGGACATGAGGGGAACAAGCAATGGCCGGATAAGTAAAAAATCTGGATAAGCGAATGTGTAATTCTGCATTTAGTGCGTTTCTATTGAGACCCATTATCGGGTTAACCCGGAGGAGAGATTAATTTTGCTTAATTACAGGGTGACCCAAAAAAATGTTAACACTCCGGGCACATAAGATATCTTAAAAGGACAGGAACACACGGATCTAATCTTGATGGATTATGAAAGCTGAGTAAATAAGCTTTCATTTGCATTTTATTGCGTTCAAATTGGTTATTTAGAACGGGAGATATGCTTCAGCAAACATGAGGAAGCAAAATCGGCTTGGTCCAATCCTCTCAGTATGAAAGTAAAGCTTTTAAAATGCACGAAGCAAGAAGCAACATGATTAAGTCACACACACACATCAGTTAATCTCTTCTTTGTTCTTTTCAACGCATTCTTTCAATTCTTTTCAAGCTTAAATTATATAGGTATTTTGTCATGAGTTCAAGTTCTATACTCTTTTTCCATGTGCAATTTTGTCAGTAAAGCAGTCTTTAAAATTGAAATGAAACATTTCATGTTCTTTGTTGAAATGGTCCATCCAATTAAATAAATTAACTAATATTGCACTGAAATAAAACTAGTATTGCACTCGTTGGATAAATGAATGAAAAGATTCAATTATATTCAATAATCAATACATTCTAACTTATGATTAAATAATGCAATGGTATTGTTACTTTTGAATTACTGCACAATAATGTTTTTGGCATTCTTACAAGTTCGTAATCATAGTTGTAATTAATGCAAATTGGACCAAGCCGATTTTGCTTCCTTACGTTTGCTGAAGCATATCTCCCGTTCTAAATAACCAATTGGAACGCAATAAAATGCAAATGAAAGCTTATTTACTCAGCTTTCATCATACATCAAGATTAGACCCATGTGTTCCTGTCCTTTTAAGATATCTTATGTGCCCGGAGTGTTAACATTTTTTTGGGTCACCCTGTATAGACTGTCCTGAAGGGCTCATATTTGGATGAGGAGTTATACCGTCTACAGTGACAATGTATCACGGTAGGTAAACACTACACAGCGCTCCCAACATCAAAAGACGGCTTTCAAATGCTTGAGTGTGAATATAAGGGGGTTAGGCTGTATAAAACTTATTTTCTCTGGGGGATCATTCAGCCAGGATAAAAGAGTTATCTGGATAATTAAAAGAATGCAACTCCCCAAGATAACTGAGGTTGCACTGTAGTTCAGATCCAGCAGAATATTAGTATAACTATATCTAAGGTTTAATGGTGGGCAGCCTGGGGAAGGCCTCCTTTCTATCCTTCTCTGAGTGATGATCGCTTTATCAAGACGACAAATGAGGGGGCGGGGGAGGGGGCCTAATTCTTTCTCCTTCTTTATCCCCAGTCCGCAAACATGTACTAGAAACCAGGATCTTTCCCCCTTTATGCCCTACTAAAACTGTATTTAATAATCAATTAAGGGGGTGATTTTCAAAATCTTATTCAATTCAAAATGTGCACATTTTGAACTAAATCAGTCTATGTATTTTTTTGACACAAGCACTGATTTTTATTTGCTGGGGTGGAACAAATGAATGACTAATCAATGGTATGTGGCAATAATGAGTCTGGCGCCCACTTCCACTAGACACAATTCTGATCTAAGGGCATCAATTTTCCATTTCTTGGGGAGTTGCATCCAATGATTGTTCACCACTCTCTAGACGTTCCTTACTATACTTTGCTCAAGACCAAAATAATATGCACCAACAAAATTGATGAAGCTCATATTTAGGCAAACAAATTTTTTTTTGTAAAAATCTTAAGGTTAGGTTGGCTCTTTTTTTGGGGCTGAAAACAACAACAAAATGTGACCCTGATTGTTGAGATTTTAGGGTCGGTCAATGAGTAGCTGAGGGCAACACAACCCCTATTTTTTGCCTTATCTGCTCACAAAAGGAGTCCCTACTGTTGCTTGTGTCTTGTCTATTATAGAATGAAACATGCATTGTAAACAGATATGTTGTGCTGCCTGGACCGCAACATATGGAAATGTATTTATTAGCTAGATAATGAATAATGAAATAGTCACATTGTTCTTTTTGTAAAGGTCCAATGCATTATGATCCATTTCCAAATTCCATTAACCTAATGCTAATTGAAGTGCACTAATTCAAGTGAATAATTCATAGTTGACCGTTTGATCATAATTCAATTTTGCTATTATAAAACTCATCTTGCTAATGCACATTATTTGATGTGATCTTTTAACACTTTCCACACTGCAGTCGTCTGGACGGACAGTTCCAAAAGTTCAAAAAATGTTTCAAAAATGTCAAAATTATTGAATTTCATCACCATATTTGGTATCACCATGAGAAATGCATTAAAATAAGTACACATGCCTAGTATTGGTTCAGTAATTCTTGAGATAGACTTTGAAAGTTGGGACGGGTTTCTGAAAAATCTGAAAAAATATATGGTAAAACTAATAGCCGCATGGAAAGGGTTAATACTGTAGCTAGTTTGATAAGCTATACAGTGCTCAAAATATATTGACCAACAAATAAAGCTGATGGAATATATAGCTTGTGCAATTATATGTCACTCATGACACCATGTAGTTATATGGTCTATTGTTTCCTCTTCTTAATTTATATAAAACAAAACAAAATGTGATAATTTGAATAAATGGTTTTATCTGCATTTATTGATTGAATAGCTGTTTAGCAATTAGCTGTCTGATCTGGATTAGTAAAGATTGGCCTGTGGTCTTCAAAGCGTTGAAGCCACTCATCCCAAAATTTCATGCATCCATGCATGAATAAACTACCCAAGCAAAACGCATGCTATTCAAAGGTGCCATCTTATCAAGTGACACATTTAATCATCATTTCTTCATGGAGCGTGTTTCTACTTGGGAACTTAACGGTAATTACCGTTAAGTTGCCCAGTAGAAAAAGCCAGATAACGGTAATTAACACTAAGTTTTGTAACCGCAAAAACCTTCACAAACCAGGTTTGTTAACGGTAATTAACAGTTACTTTCCCAGTAGAAAAGCCACCCTTAAATCTTAACGTTAAGTTCTGTGACCCGGACGTATACACGTACATGCTGGATTCTATCTATGATTCTACGCATTGTGAGGCAGTCTTTTGCAGGTGGGACGGCATTGTTTGGTATAACAAAAGGTCAAATGACGTGGCCCATAGATTAGGATTGATACATTTAGCGGTAACTTTTCATGAGTGGAAACAGGGGGATTAAAAAGTTAGCGGTAAAACTCAGCGTTAACTTTGCAGTGCCCCAGTAGAAACACGCTAGTGTTTTAACGCTTCTTATATAAATGAGGATTACATTAGAAAGAAAATCAATTTGGACAACAGCACATGAAAACTTTGTCACTATGTCACCAAAATGATCAGTCCACACTGTCCCCACTGATGCCCAAAGTTCATTAAAAAACCCTAACCCTCCAGCCACTTCCTATGGCTCAATACCTGGACCTTACGATTTACTACAGTATCTTGCTGTAGTGATTTGTTGGTATAAGGAATTCACCTAGCTTGACTGATAGCACTGTTTAACACACAATAACCTAGTCCCTCCATAGAACTACAATAGCATATGTGGAGGGGTAATTACCAGCACACTACGTTTACCTACACTGTGTTGGGTTATTGTCTACAGAGATTCCCAGGCAATGTGTATGCACTGCGTGTTTTGTTTAGGATATACCCTTGTATTGTGATGTTTAACTGTTATGACAAATAGTGATCTTTCAATAGTGATCTTTGTTATCAAAATGGGGGGGGGGGGGGGGGGGGGGGGGACAGTGAAATTGAACATTTTCATACAAAAAATATCATGCCTGATGTATATAAATTACAAAAATATGGACCATATAAAAATTTATTTTGCTAAGGCAATTGGCATACATATAGGCCCATATAAATTAAATAATATTCAAATACTAACCCAAAGTTGAAATGAATTTGACTCTTCTCACTGCCTTATATATTTGGTGATCAAAGGGTACAGGCCTCAGCAATTAGCACCCACTTGTAGTTGAAGACTTCCTAATCCCATAGTCCAGACTTAACTATTTGGATACAAAGGAAAAACCCATCCCCACATATCTATACACACACTCATAATACTCATTATTTATACCTACACATAACACTGCACTACAGAAAGGGGGTTTATGAGGTGATAACCTACACATGACAATACACTACACAAGGGTAGTTGGCATTATTTAGCCTACACTCACAGCTAAGTGCCTAGCCCTTACAAGGAACCACAGTGAGTCTACATCAGTAATTTCCTTATACCAACAAATGACTACAGCAATGCACTTGTGTGCAGTGAATACCTGAACATGACAATTTACTACAGAGGGCCCTCTGTAGTAAATCGTAAGGTCCAGGAGGGTTAGGGTTAATTTCTTTCATTATGAAAATCATGAGATTAGGTCCATTGTTTTGTTCATGGTCACGTTTGTTGTGACAATATGAAGTGAAGTTTAAAATTTAAAAAAGTGAGAGCCTTTTTAAGTACAGGCTTTTACTTTTTTTGAGACTGTAGATTTTGCACGGCTATGCTTTTACCATGGTTACCATCAATTGTTGCAGAAACCAATCAGAATATGCCATGCCATATAGGTTTATTGTTGCAGAATATTTGAGGACAACATAACATCAGTTCATTGATTGTCAAAAGAAATCCAAGATCAAGATGGATTTCCTCTGGTCATTTATGAAGCTAACTAAGAGCCAATACTTCAGTGGATTCATTGTGATCATCAATTGTCTGATAAACATTACCATATCAGGGTGTTCTAACCGATACGATAGCAATACGTTTGTTGCATCTAACCATAAAATGTTAACTGACCATACCTTCTGGTGGTCGACAGGGACCATGTCATTGACGCTTTGTTGCTGCCAGATGTCTTACCAAGAGTAGATGTGAATCTTTCAACTTTATGACAGAGGCACAGGATAATGCAAACAACTGTTTTCTTAACAATGCTATGGCAGCTTACTATCCTGACGACTTTCAGCAAGACGGAAGATACTCTTATTATGAGTCAATAAATCGGGAACAACCTTACATGAGTAGGCCTGAGGTAAGTTATTGTTGTTGTTGTTTCTTGATTTGCTTACCTTATTTGTCCTGGTTTTTCTTTTTCAGGGGAGGACTAGTATCACGGCTGTTTGACAGTCCAATTTATTATGACGTCATCTTAACGTTTCTTAATTCTTTTGATAGTTCGATTATCACGCAAACCAGTTGCATGTACTATGTACGCGTCCTATATCTCAACGTGCAATTATGCGCAAGCCGCAAATCTAAGCACCATTTACACTTATTTTTTCTCTCGTTTGGCCTCTCTCTAGAGTCTCTTATTTAACGTTGGATAAGCGGGAAAATATTATTATTCATACACTAAATACAAAAATTTCTTGTGCATAAGATGCCATCATTTCGTATCCGGGCCTCCAATATTTGGTTTGTATGTTAACATTATTTTGGTAACATCGTTTTCAAGTTTGCTTACGAAACAGCAGTTCCCTCAATGTGCAATCATGCGCAGCTCCGTAAATCTAAGCACCATTTACACTGATTTTTTCCCCATTTGGCCTCTCTCTAGAGTCTCTTATTTAACGTTGGACAAGCGGGAAATCTTATTATTCATACACTAAATACAAAAAATTCTTGTGCATAAGATGCTTGCATTTTCGTATCCGGGCCTCCAATATTTGGTTTGTAATTTCACATTTTACTGCTCACACCGTGTGTTTCTTTTAGTATTCGTCATTTGGATTCTCAAAATGGATGCCAGTAACACACAGGCAGCAGGTATAGGACTAGTACAAAAATGTGCCCCCCGATTTTGCTTTTGGGATATTATATCACATTTGAGTTACGTATGTTTTTTATCGAACTGGTCAATCTGCGATATATTTGGCGGAATAACTTACGTTCACGTTGAAACCGCAACCAAAAAGTCTTTTTTAGAGCGCGCTAGGCTCAAAAAGCTGAATATCCTAATATGTGCCCCCCGATTTGCTTTTTGGGGTATTATATCACATTTGAGTTACGTATAATGTTTTTTTTATCGAACTGGTCAATCTGCAACATATTTGGCGGAATAACTTACGTTCGCGTTGAAACCGCAACCAAAAAAGTCTTTTTTAGAGCGTGCTAGGCTCAAAGCTGAATATCCTAATATGTGCCCCCCGATTTGCTTTTGGGATATTATATCACATTTTGAGTTACGTATAATGTTTTTTATCGAACTGGTCAATCTGCGACATATTTGGCGGAATAACTTACGTTCGCGTTGAAACCGCAACCAAAAAAGTCTTTTTAGAGCGCGCTAGGCTCAAAAAGCTGAATATCCTAATATGTGCCCCCTGATTTGCTTTTTGGGGTATTATATCACATTATTTCACATTTTGAGTTACATATAATGTTTTTTTTATCGAACAAATCTATCCGCGACACATTTGACGGAAAAAACTCTTTTTCACAGCTTTCTAGGCTAAAAGGCTGAATATCTGGATTTGGCCTAGGCCGGAGCTGGATTATCGGTTAGCCCTACCATTTCAATGCTAGAGAAGTTTTAGTCGTCACATATGTTTGCGTTTCACTGATTCGTCATAATAATGGTATACGTAACTATAAATCTGATATCGCATCCAAATAAAAATAATATGAGCACAATTTGGATTTGGCCTAGGCCGGAGCTGGAATATCGGTTATCCCTACCATTTCAATGCGAGAGAAATTTTAGACGTCAATATGTTTCCGTTTCACCGATTCGTCATAATAATGTTGTACGTAACTAACAATCTGATATTGCATCCAAATAAAAGTAATACAATAACAATTATTGACTTTAGCAAGTTTTTAAACCTAAACAATTAATTAGAACCATGTTATAGTAAAATCGGGCTTGTATGAATGGCCACCGTCAGAGATAAATAGCTGAACAAAGTAAATGAACAAAGAACGTGATTAAAATGGATCTAGCAGTGATAACATGTATTTAAAGCCCCGTCCTAACTGGTGCATATCCCTTTGTTCTATAATCCTTGGTTACGGAGCGGCACGGTTAGATTTACCCGATAATCGATAATTGATAATCAATCTGTGCTGCCCTCTGTTGTTGAAGATGCGATTATAAATCGGACAATTTACACGCGATCAAACAGCCGTGGTACATGTATATATTGGACTAGGGTGTGTGAGTGGATGCATACAAACGATAACACACAGCATGAAAGTAACAGACCTGTTACTTTCATGCACACAGTTAGGTACTTTTTTTGTCACAATCTGAATACCTCATATAAATCAAGGCATCAAGGCATTACAACACATGCCTTACATGCCTTATGGAAATTGTGAAATTGAACATCAATTATAGCATACTCAGCCCTGTTTAGTAACAATACTGTTTTCCAATCACCTTAACCAAAACGCCCCACTCCTCCTACCCCCCCCCCCCCCCTATCCCTGCAAAATACCCCCACCCCCCCCCCCCCCCCCCCACACCACCACCCAACAAAAAAACCCAATCCAAAACTCCAACTCCAAAAAATAAATATATAAAAAAAACACTTTAAAAAACAATATTAAAAATGCCATCTGGGCTAATTTCTTGACCGTAGCTTAACTTTACATGTACAGGGTGTGTAAAAAAAAGTGTCGCATGAGCTAGAAAATTAATTAAAAAAACATCCCATGTCTTTTGTTTTAAAAAAACAACTGTTGATAAGCCCTATTAGTCTTCTATGAAATACACTTCATCCCATTGAATTTCACCACCTAACTACTGAGATATTATCAATTCAGTAACAAGAGTGCAAATCCCACTTTGGTCACTTTTTAACAAGAAAATGACTTTCAACGGAAAACACTGCCTTTATGATTCCGATGAGGATATGTCAACGTATTGTTTAAAATACCGTCTAAAATTCAAATAATTTACGGTATGTCATGGATAATATTTATTATGATTTTTATTGATTATGTTCAATGACACACTGAATGACGATTTTAATAAAAGCGCTCTCTTTACATGAAAAGTGGCCAAGCAGAATTTGAACATGCCTGAGTAGATTTGCCATAATTTGATAACGGAAGCTCCAAAATGGATAGAAAAAATTCTTATGGCACATTAAATATTGCTAAACATGATTATTAGTATTTCTCGAACATTAATTTTTTTTTTTTCATGGCCAAAAACAAACAAAATCATGTTTTCACATGGGACAATTTTTTTAACACATGTACCCTGTATTACTGCTTTTCAGTGTGGCAATGATGGGTCCCATTTGACGGACACTGCTACCACGTCCCCCCTGATGATACTGTGAACTGGTCCAACGCGACGATCATTTGTCGTGATGCCTTTGGTGCTGAGCTTGTGAGCATCCATAGTACAAATGAGAACCAATTTGTTAGTCAAACCCTTCTCAACGGTTGAAACGGTAAGCAGTAGTTTTTGGCCTATTTAATCGAAGGCAAAAAAAACAAAACCCTGTTGTACGGCTTGACCGACCTTTTCTTTAGAAATTAGTAAAACAAAAATTTCACATGCAAAAAAACACGAAGCTGCACCATGTAAATAATAGGTAGTGGCTCACTATACTTACTTTAAAAAAGTCACTGCTGATGTAACAGGGAAATTGCCACAATGTATGTGTCACATTTTTTGATATTTACGGGCATTTTTAAGGGAATATAAGAAAAGAAGAAAAAAAGCCCGACCGACCGACCCGACCTGTTTGCCCGTACAACAGGGTGCCTTTTTTTGTCGCCTCAGTGCGACTGCTGGGGGGGGGGGGGGGGGGGGGGGATGATTAATAACCTAAATAATACATGCATTGTGTGATGTGAGCAAAGATTGAATCAAGTCAATTGTATTGACATGTTATTACTCAAGTGTAAAAAAACCACAAAAATGGTATGGTATGCTAAGATTTAGCAGTATACTTTGTACTGGTTCGCTCTGTTTTTAATTCTAGCAACTGTAAGATCAGACAAAGACAATGGTATTCAATTCATTATAGGGTGTGTCAAAAAGTGTCCCATATGAAACATAATTTGTTTGGCCATAACAAATACAAACTGCAAATCCCATCCTCTGGCAACTCTTGACAGTCTTCTTTCATGTTTACACTTTATGTGCCATGAAAGCTCCCATGTATATGCTTAAATATTGAGTTTTCCACCAATTGCTGCATTTGGAAATAAGATTAACCCTAACTCTACCCCCCCCCCCCCCCCCCCCCCCCCCCCCCCCCCCCCACCACACCACTTTTTTCAGAATTATTTCTTCAACGCGGAAAATTGGCCAAAATATCCCCCCCCCCCCCCCCCCCGAGGGATCTCTCGCACCAGAGATGAAGAATTCCCCACTACACCACCGCTGTCAAGGTTAGTTTGCGCAGTGTACTGCGCAAACTATGGGCTGGGTCCTTTTTTTCATCCATAAACTTCCACGCCGGGTGGTACCAACGTGCCCAGTCGTGGTATATTGTGGTATATGCAGGGTTAGGGTTAATGATAATGGAAAGTGAGTGTTGAGTGTTTATGACCTGTTGCTCTGTGCCCTTTCTATTTCCCATACTTAGGCTTGGATTGGACTGATTGATCAAAATGAAGAGGATGTGTTCAACTGGAGTGATAAAACATCATATCACTTTTCTAATTGGGGTTGGTATCAGCCTAACAATGGAAACGAGAATTGTGTGGTAATCAACAATGGATCCCCAGAATGGCATGATTTCAATTGCAACAAGGAATTCAAATTAGTGTGCAAAATTTAGTGGACATAATTGCAACGCATCATTTCTCTGCAGATCAGATCACATACTGTGAGAGATATTTTCAGTTACTGCACTGCGTTGATTACTCGATGGAATTCATTGCCTTCAATTATGAAGAAGAAAAAAAGTCATATTTTAAACTTGTTAAAAACATAATTGCGATAAGTGTATAGAGGCCAATGTGGGAAGCTTTTGTTCTACGGCCCAACTCCGGCAGGAAAAGAGTGGGGGGTGGTACTCAGATTTGGTTTGGTCGGGGGGTGTGCGGCTGGTGATTCAAAACCCATACCCATTTTTAAGGGTGATTTGGAAAAAACGGTACCCATTTTTAAGGATTAGCTTTATTTATAGACCAAATTTTCATTTGTAAAAAGTGACCCCATTATTAGGGCTTTTCCAGCACAAATCATACCCATGTTTAGGATTTTTTTGTAAAAACGCGATCTATTAAAGCGGCACATCCCATATATTGTATTTTCACTTATTTCACGGCCGGCCATGCACCCATTTTGTACCTGTACTGTATTAAGCTGAACTTTTCTTGATGAAATTATTTTCGCTTATTTCACGGAACAACACGAGCATGTGTAAATATATAACAAACAAAACTTCTTTTAAGAAATGAAGAAGATTCTAATCTAATTTAATTTAATCTAACAAAAGGACAATAATTTTGTGAAATTAACACCCTGCAAAAATGTCTGTTCATCAAAATATTGGAGTATGAGACTTGCTACTCTTTTTCAATTGGTTCTTTTGGATAAGGCTGTTTAAAACTATATCATGCTTACTAAATGGTTACTAAAAACATTGCTTTGGAAATTATTCTTTGTTATAATTATTATAATAATAGAGTTATTTCTTTGGTCTAATATTTGTATGGATATTTAGAAATAAAAATATAGCATTGGCAGTACATAGAGCAGGGATTCTCACTAATTATGGTGGAGGGCCACAAATATTAAAGAAACACATCTCAGGGGCCAAATTGCCTCTTTAGTCCTTTTTGTTATGTTTTTCTTTGTTTTTAGAGATTTTCAAGGGCCATTCAACATTACTTGACGGGCCGGATTAGGCCCGCGGGCCGCCTGTTGAGAAACCCTGACCTAGAGCACTGCCTATTATACAAATATCCTCTAATGAGGCAAACTACAATTTGATTCACATAATAAGACAAACTTGTATGGGTCACAGGTCACTGAATAGGTATATCAAATAAGGTGGAGCCGTTTCAAAAAATCCTTAAAATCGTGATACGTGTCTCTATTTTAAATAGAAGTTGTCAAAAAAACATAACATTTTTGGTATCATATTAAAGACAATTTATCCAGCTACCGAATAAAAAAAGGATTAAAGCCACATGTTTAGCAACAGTGAAGTTATCAATCTAAACGTCGAGTGAGTCAAGGGTGGAGCCGGTGGGTGAGGCGCCGGTGGGTGAGGCGCCCATAGGTTTCTACACAAAATAGCAGAAAACTAGAACTTTTGATATTGATGCCATTTTAAAAGTATACATAGGAAAGTTTTCAAACTTCTCATATGTGTTAATAACATGTGCCTGCTACTATGAATAATAATATGAATTGTTATCTAGACATTCTCTACTAGAATATGATGTTCAATTCAGGGAGTGTTTTAACGTAAAAAATACACAGTTTTATTCATTTATTGATTAAACAATGGCCAAATCGCGGTCTCTCTATTTCATTTGTGTGACTCTTCGGTC
>CM069442.1:35981409-36196941 GCA_035610835.1 Ophiura sarsii
TTTCCATTTGATTCCAATATTTTCTTTTGCACGTTCTAGCTCCTTTTGTCACATTTATTTGCTCAAATCTCAACTCAAAATGGTTTTGCAACATTGCCAAAGTTTCTATGAGTAGCCCTCATATACAAATAAGAAATAATACATATTCAAGACACGTATTTACTCACCTAGAACAAGACAAGTTGAGCATATCCAATAAGATACCCAATTAGGAATTTACAGATATATCTTCCCAATTAGCTTACCATCATACAAGGGTGACAATCCCATTAAATCATTTAGAATGTTGGATATATTATTATTAGATATTCAACCAGGCATTGCAGAGGCATGACAATAGAACAGTAAATTTTCAACTTTTACACAAATTCATATTGACTGCAAATGACCAGACTTCATTCTTTTTTGATACTTTTCTGGAGGACTAAAATACTATCAAATATCACCTAAAAAGGACCTACAATAGGAAAATAAATAATACATACTGGCATACCTAAGGAGTTCAACTTGATGACTTATCTCCCCCCTCCGCATATTGGTTCAAGCCCCGCTTCTATAGATCCAACCATTGGTCAATGACCCCCCAAGTATTGGCCAATCCCCTCCATGACTTTATATTCAAGCCCCAGCCCCTCCATGACTATTAGTTTTAGCCTCCCCCTCATGACTTTTGATTCAATCCCCCTCATGATATTGTTTAAATCCCCCTTCCCCCCACCTTTTCCCCCCCTCCCCGGTTGGATTGCAGATATCTGGGCACAGGCTTCATTGATGCAGGTAACCATCTTCTCAGAGATCTTTGGTCACTCGCTTGAGGATCTGTGCTCTTATACAAGTGCAGCCAAACCTGTACTGTCACGGCTGTGACATGATGGCAACCTGAATGACTGACATTTTATGCAATATCATTCTGCACATGTTACAGTACCTTCATGGTCTAAGTCAAGTTGACTCTACACTGAGCAACAATGATGTTTCCAATTTCCAACTGATCATATATAATCCAATTAAGGTGTATTAAGAAGAAGGCGCACCCAAGATCGGATGCACAGAGGCCTTATTCTTCTAAGTTTGACAGCATTTCTCAAATTTTAACAGTAGAATGACGATTTTTGATGAGGGAAATAGTATTCTTGTGTCAAGGTATAGAGGTCCCTTATGTATAATTTTTAATTGAGCTTTGACAGCATTTCTCCAAAATGTTACAGTAGAATGACAATTTTTATGGGGGTAATAGTGATCTTATATTTAGGTATGCGGTCCCCTATGTATATAATAAAGTTTGACAGCATTTCTCAAATTTTAACAGTAGAATGACAATTTTTTTATGGGGAAAAATATTGATCTTGTATTTAGGTACGAGGTCCCCTTTGTATACATATGGTTTAATTGAGTGCAACCCAAGATGCACAGAGGCCTTTTTCTTCAAGTTTGACAGCATTTTTCAAACTTTTACAGCACAATAGTTTAAAATAATTATAGAAACTAGTAAGATTTTAAATATATAAAGGTACCTTACAGTTTGTTTAGCACCCAGAATCATGGTTCCCTAAATACTGCAAAAAGAATGGCGCTAACGGCAATACCGACCAACCGGTCGGTGCCCGTTCAGGACGGCTCATGCGCTTGACTAAACGTGCAACGGAATCACGAAAATCAAAGAAACAAGCGAAGCGCGGATATTGTGAAATAACAGAAGCGTTGAATATCGGTGTGATAAACAGCATTTTTCCCGGAATATTTCGTTCAAATTCTTGGATATATTGTGTTCAGACTTCAGTTCTAGTTTGAAATATAAACTGGTAGGTTATTTTAGCTCTTATTTGGTCATTATTTTTTTTGATATGAATATGTTGTCTAAAATCAACATTCATCCGGAAATGCGGTGTGGTAGTTTTCTGTGAGTGGTCAGTTCTGACACATAAACATGTATGCTTCAGCACACACCAGTTATCATAGTAAGTCTGTGTAGCGAGGCGAAGCGGTTAAACACACATAAGGATGTATAAATGTAAAAACAGTGAGAAATCATTTCCCGATAATACTGGATTCGAATATGAGGGTCGGTATCTATTTGTGCAAAGTTATAATGACTGCTATTACACTGTTAATATGACCAACCCATTTGTTCTATAAAAGTAATAGCATTTAAAAAAAATTATATCAGGGATGTTAATTTGTTGATCAGATTCTATTATGTGAAAATGATTTGCAAAATACCTCCTTAATATTTTTATAATGTGAAGTAGAGAAAAACATGTCTGTCTTTGTTTGTTTGATTATTTTTTGGAGGTGTTTGTTTGTTTGTTTGTTTACCATGCCGTTGGTCCATGCAAACACCTGCTTGGGTGAACGTAACAGTGCTACTTAAGTTCATTTTACACTTTAATTGGGGAAATTGGAATGGACTGTATGAAGTGTATGTTTTCTTTTGAATTTGCCATGAATTTACTCAGGAAAAATTACTCCCCCACACCCCTATTTCGTGTTGCGCCTGCTTACTGTTGAAAAGGCTAATTCATGCGCCTCATTAAATAACATATTAATTTAAAATATATATTTTGGCATGTGGATGACAACCATGCTGGCCTTTCTTTCAAGTCAATGTTTTATTAATTGAGCTTTCTTAATCCTGAGATTACTGTAATGATGATCAGGCTTTGGACTTGATTCTTTTGTATCAGCCGATATGACGATCATTCGTTAAATGTGAATACAATGACCAGTAATCGCTGGAATGTTTGCTTGCTTGTTTCCTAAATTGAAAGGGCTTTTTTTTAACCCCTACAGCCCTGAATGCTAAAAATATACTACTCTACCATGTGTATGTGGTTCCCCAGCCTATCTCCCAACACGCCCCAGGCGGGCTATATCATATGCGCAGAAAGTGTAAAGTTTTTGCAAGCTTGCCCCCTTAGCTCAGTTGGATAAGCGGCGGACTGCCACCCAGGCGACCCCCGTGCGAGCCCTGGTGCCGGTGGTCCCCCAAATTTCTCTCCCAAATTGTCTACCTGATAGCAGTGGCGTAGCTCAGGGGGGGGGGGGGGGGGGGGGTGGGGGGGGCAGGGGCAGTTGCCCCCCTGACAGAATGTTTTTGTGCCCCCGCCCCTCTCTTTGGATATATTGCTTATATGCGGGGTAACCATTTAAAAATGACCATTTTCGCATTGTTTTTAAAAATAAATGACAATTTTTTGTGGAAAAACTGCTTAAAACCCTGAGGATTGACCAATATTTATTGACTACAGTGTTTTTTGGACTGCGAAATTTTGTGTCCATGCGAATTTTTTGACCGTGCGAAATGTTTTGACTTCACCCCCCCCCCCCCCCCCCCCCCCCCCCCCCCCACTTACGTGAAATTCACGAGGTGACTCTGACTTGGAAATTTTTGGGGGCAACCTTTTACGAACATTTTAGAAATCTTGCCCCTTGCCCCCCCCCCCCCCCCTGAAAAAAAACCTAGCTACGCCACTGCCTGATAGTGATAGTTGTATTCCCAAAAACACGCCTCCGCCTGGGTTAGGGTTAAAGTAACAGTACTACAAACCCGTTTTAAAATTGTGTAGGTCTTTTTAGTATGCCAAACATTGTCAGCATAACAATTCTCTGTTTTTATTGTTTTTATACTGGCAAATCTGTATCCAATTCCCACAGTTGTAGAACTGTTTGATGCAGTCATGAGTGAATGATCACATGAAGAGTCAATGTCGGCACAACAAAGTTCAAAAAGTTATACACACATCCAGGGCTTAGTGCCACAAGGCCCTATCTCAGTATCTGTAATAGCTGCCGTCAGTTGTTATAGATGGGATTGTTTATGCTGAGTAATTGGTATGAACTAAATGTAACCCAAAGCATCTATTACAGATATGGACTTTTTTGTTCAGATAATGGTATGAAAGGTCACTATCTGTAATAGCTGCCATGTTATACAATTTTGGTGCTGTAAGGTGCAAACTTGTAAAAATGCAATCTTACACATGGCAGCCATTGTGTTGGGTCCTTTTGGTTCCGAACCCTCGATATATAGGTAGATAGGTTCATTGAATAAGCTTGTAACGTTCCATTTTGAGTTCCAAGTAAAACAAAATGAATGAAAAATAGGTAGTTGTAGATATACTGTAAAAGTTGAAATTATCGCGGTGGTTTTATTTTCGTGCTTTTCGCCATTCATGCAATGCATCCAGAAGGTCACTCACGAAAAAAAACAATTCGCGAAATGTTTATGATATCAAAATGCGCGAAAATATCTTAACGCGAAAATATTGGCCTTTACAGTAGTTATTCTAGATTCAGAATTCCTGGGAGGTATTCCTTTCCTGCATAACCAGTTCAAGCCTAGTATTATAGATACCACTTGATCCAATGGGCTATATCAACCTGTTCAATTCAAGCACTTCTTTCATTCTTAAAATGTATTTGATTGGCCACTCAAAATAATCTAGGGTAAAAACAATCACTATGTATTATAAATACAGTCCAACCTCAGTTATCCGGACATGATGGGAACAAGCAATGGCCGGATAAGTAAAAATCTGGATAAGCGAATTATGTGTAATTCTGCATTTAGTGCGTTTCTATTGAGACCCATTATCGGGTTAACCTGGAGGAAAGATTAATTTTGCTTAATTATAGACTGTCCTGAAGGACTCATATTTGGATGAAGGGTTATACCATTATTACAGTGACAATGTATCACGTTATGTAAACACTACACAGCGCTCCCAACATCAAAAGACGGCTTTCAAATGCTTGAGTGTGTGAATATAAGGGGATAAGGCTGTATAAAACTTATTTTCTTTTGGGGGATCATTCAGCCGGATAAAAGAGTTATCTGGATAATTAAAAGAATGCAACTCCCCAAGATAACTGAGGTTGCACTGTAGTTCAGATCCAGCAGAATAACTATATCTAAGGTTTAAGGGGGGACTTAAGGAAGTTTTTTGTTGAATTTTGTTAGTGCTATAATTATTGAACCATGACTCAAATGTATATAAAAGTATACCTTTTTGGAAAGGAAATGGATCAGAGAATCCAAATTTGGCATCAATTTTGACCAAAAATGTTTATTTTTTGAGAAAATCACAACAACAAAAAATCACTTTTTTTGACCCAATATTTTTGAACCAAGCTAACAAACATAATTTTGAGTTAAAAATGCCCAAATCACTTGATGATGATGTTAAGACACTAATGAAGGACGATTTTTTTTTTTTTTTAAACCTAATCCAATATTTTTTGAAATTTTGACCAAAAAGTGTAAAAAAAAAATTAAAAAAAATTTCAAGTTTTTTGGCACTTTTTGGTCAAAATTTTCAAAAATATTAGATTAGGGTTTTAAAAAAACAAATCGTCCCTTCATTAGTGTCTTAACATCATTATAAAGTGATTTTGCCATTTTTTACTCAAAATTATTTTGTTAGCTTTGTTCAAAAAAATTTGGGTCAAAAAAGTGAATTTTGTGATTTTCTCAAAAAATCTACTTTTTTGGTCGAAATTGATGCCAAATTTGGATTCTCTGATCCATTTCCTTTCCAAAAATGTATACTTTATATGCATTTGATTAATAGTTCAATAATTACAGCACTCACAAAATTCAAAAAATCAAATCAAAAACTTCCTTAAATCCCCCCTTAATGGTGGGCAGCCTGGGGAAGGCCTCTTCTCTATCCTTCTCTGAGTGATGATCGCTTTATCAAGACGACAAATGAGGGTGGGAGCCTAATTCTTTCTCCTTCTTTATTTCCAGTCCGCAAACATGTACTAGAAAACCAGGATCTTTCCCCCTGTATGCCCTACTAAAACTGTATTTAATAATCAATTAAGGGGGGTAATTTTCAAAATCTTATTAAATTCAAAATGTGCACATTTTGAACTAAATCAGTCTATGTATTTTTTTGACACAAGCACTGATTTTTATTTGCTGGGGTGGCACAAATGACTAATCAATTATGGGTGGCAATAATGAGTCTGCCGCCCACTTCAGCTAGACACGATTCTGATCAAAGGGCGTCAATTTTTCCATTTCTTGGGGAGTTGCATTCCCAGTGATTGTTCACCACGCTCCTTTAATACAATACTTTGCTCAAGACCAAATATGCAAAAATAAAAAATTGATGAAGCTCATAATACTATTTAGGCAAACAAAAATGGTTGTGTTGCCCTCAAGTGCCAAAAATCTTAAAGTTGGGTCGGGTCGGTCCCGGTCCATTTTCCTTTTTTGGGCTAAAAATATTACTGACTAATGTTGTGGTTCATGTCGAGACAAAATTGGTAAATGTCAATTTCACTTATGTTTCTAGTGTGATAATAGTTTAATAACTATTTATTCAAGCAAACTTATTCACTTCATTTCAAACAGAAAATATTAATAGTTTTACAATTTGGGTAACATTTAAAATTTAACAACAACAAAATGTTGTGACCCTGATTGTTGAGATTTTAGGGTCTGTCACTGATGGTAACACAACACCCTTTTTGGCCTTATCTGCTCACAAAAGGAGTTCCTACTGTTGCTTGTGTCATCTTTTTAGGATGAAATACGCATTGTAAACAGATATTTTGTGCTGCCCGTGGACAGCAAAATATGGAAATGTATTTATTAGCTAAATAATGAATAATGAAATAGTGACATTGTTCTTTTTGTAAAGGTCCAATGCATTATGATCCATTTCCAAATTCCATTAACCTAATGCTAATTGAATTGCACTATTTAAGTGAATAATTCATAGTTGACCATTTGCTCATTATTCAATTTTGCTATTATAAAACTCATTATCTTGCTAATGCACATTATTTGATGTGATCTTTTAATACTTTCCACACGGCAGTCGTCTGGACGGACAGTTCCAAAAGTTCACAAAATGTTTCAAAAATGTCAAAATTATTGAATTTCATCACCATATTTGGTATCACCATGAGAAATGCATTAAGATAAGTACACATGCCTAGTATTGGTTCATTAATTTTAGTTCATTAACTTTAAAAGTTGGGACGGGTTTCTGAAAAATCTGAAAAAATATATGGTAAAACTAATAGCCGCATGGAAAGGGTTAATACTGTAGCTAGATTGATCATCTATATACAGTGCTCAAAATATATTGACCAACAAAAAAGCTGATGGAATATCTAGCTTGTGCAATTATATGTCACTCATGACACATGTAGTTATATGGTCTAATGTTTCCTCTTTTAATTTATATAAAACAAAACAAAATGTGATAATTTGAATAAATGGTTTTATCTGCATTTATTGATTGAATAGCTGTTTAGCAATAGCTGTCTGATCTGGATTTGTAAAGATTGGCCTGTGGTCTTCAAAGCTTTGAAGCAACTCATCCACAAATATCATGCATTCATGCATATAAACTACCCTTATGAAAATCGCAACCTTTATCGCAATCAATCAATTCTGCAACATTGCGCAACCCTGCGCAAGATATCCTTGCGCAACCTTAAATTTGGAAAAATACAACCTTGCGCAACCTTGCAGAAACATCTAAAGCTTGCACAACCTGCCGCAACCAGCTAGTGCTGCAAGGTTGCGCAAGCAACTGGTTAAATTTGGAAAAATATAACCTTGCGGAACCTTGCAGAAACATCTAAAGCTTGCGCAACCTGCCGCAACCAGCTAGTGCTGCAAGGTTGCGCAAGCAACTGGTTAAATTTGGAAAAATATAACCTTGCGCAACCTGCAGAAACATCTAAAGCTTGCGCAACCTGCCGCAACCAGCTAGTGCTGCAAGGTTGCACAAGCAACTGGTTAAATTTGGATAAATATAACCTTGCGCAACCTTGCAGAAACATCTGAAGCTTGCGCAACCTGCCACAACTAGCTAGTGCTGCACGGTTGCGCAAGCAACTGGTTAAATTTGGAAAAAAATAACCTTGCGCAACCTTGTAGAAACATCTAAAGCTTGCGCAACCTGTTTGCAACCAGCTAGCAACCACCAAAAACGTGCGTCAAAATGGGGTCAAAATTCGGAACCAATACCAAAATAAGCTTATATGTTTTTAAACTATTTTTAGTCATTTTTATCTGCAACATCAGTTTCCTTCAAAGATTAGAATATGATTCACAACTTATTTTTCTAGCATACCTTATAAATCATTATGAAATTGATTACAAAGTATGGGTACAATTAATCATCAAAGTCACTACAATTTTAGTAAAGGTTACAATGACAGCAATGTTTATATTTCACATGTTTGACCTTTTGACCTGACCTTTGATAATAAGAAGAAACCTTGCGCAACCAGTTTGGTGTTTCTGAAGAGGTTGCGGGAGCTTGCGCAACCAGTTTGGTACTTCTGAGAAGGTTGCGAAACCTTGCAGCAACCATCCGCAACCAGTTTGGTTCTTCTGAGAAGGTTGCAGGAGCTTGCGCAACCAGTTTGGTGTTTCTGAAGAGGTTGCGGGAGCTTGCGCAACCAGTTTAGTACTTCTGAGAAGGTTGCGCAACATTGCAGCAACCAAACGCAACTTTGCGCAACCAGTTTGGTTCTTCTGAGAAGGTTGCAGGAGCTTACGCAACCAGTTTGGTTCTTCTGAGAAGGTTGCGAAACCTTGCAGCAACCAAACGCAACTTTGCGCAACCAGTTTGGTTCTTCTGAGAAGGTTGCAGGAGCTTGCGCAACCAGTTTGGTTCTTCTGAGAAGGTTGCGCAACCTTGCAGCAATCATCCACAACCTTGCAACAAACTTGAGCAACCTTACGATAACCTTGCGCAACCTTGCTACAACCTTGCGCAACCTGGTACCACCTTGCTGCAACCACATTTTGGTGATTGCATTTTCGTAAGGGTACCCAAGCAAATAGCATGCTATTCAAAGGGGCCATCTTATCAAGTGACACATTTAATCATCATTTCTTCATGGAGCGTGTTTCTACTTGGGAACTTAACGGTAATGACTTAACCGTTAAGTTGCCCGGTAGAAACAGCCAGATAACGGTAATTTACACTAAGTTTTGTAACCGCAAAAACCTTCACAAACCAGGTTTGTTAACGGTAATTAACAGTTACTTTCCCAGTAGAAACAGCCACCCTTAAATCTTAACGTTAAGTTCTGTAACCCGGACGTATGCTGGATTCTACGCATTGTGAGGCAGTCTTTTGCAGGTGGGACGGCATTGTTTGGTATAACAAAAGGTCAAATGCCGTGGCCCATAGATTAGGATTGATACATTTAGCGGTAACTTTTCATGAGTGGAAACGGGGGGATTAAAAAGTTAGCGGTAAAACTCAGCGTTAACTTTGCAGTGCCCCAGTCGAAACACGCTAGTGTTTTAACGCTTCTTATATAAATGAGGATTACATTAGAAGGAAAATCATCAATTTGGACAACAGCACATGAAAACTTTGTCAATATGTCACCAAAATGATCAGTCCAAAATTATAAGTCCCCACTGATGCCCAAAGTTCATTAATTTCTTTCATTATGAAAATCAATGAGATTAGGTCCATTGTTTTGTTCATGGTCACGTTTGTTGTGACAATTTGAAGTGAAATTAAAATTTAAAAAAAGTGAGAGCCTTTTTAAATACAGGCTATTACTTTTTTTGATACTGTATATATTGCACGGCTATGCTTTTACCATGGTTACTGTCAATTGTTGCAGAAACCAATCAGAAATGCCATGCCATAGGTTTATTGTTGCAGAATATTTGAGGACAACATTACATCAGTTTATTGCCAAGAGAGCCAAGATCAAGATGGATCTCCTCTGGTCATTTATGAAGCCAACCAAGAGCCAATACTTTAGTGGATTCATTGTGATCATCAATTGTCTGATTACCGCTACCATATCAGGGTGTTCTAACCGATACGATAGCGATACGTTTATCGATACGTTTATGGCATCCAACCATAAAATGTTAACTGACCATACCTTCTGGTGGTCGACAGGGACTGTGTCAGTGACGCTTTGTGCTGTCAGATGTCTTATCGAGAGTAGATGTGTATCTTTCAACTTTGTGACAGAGGCACAGGATAATGCAAACACCTGTTTTCTCAACAATGCTACTGCAGCCTACTATCCTGAAGACTTTCAGCAAGACGGAAGATACTCTTATTATGAGTCAAGAAATCGGCAACAACCATACATGAGTAGGCCTGAGGTAAGTTATTGTTGTTGTTGTTTCTTGATTTGTTTACCTTATTTGTCCTGGTTTTCTTTTTCAGGGGAGGACTAGTATATATTGGACTAGGGGTGTGTGAGTGGATGTATAGATGGTGTGACCGGTGACGTCATGTATTTACAAATGGGACACCCTCTGTTGATTCCCTCCAGGCAGAATATACAGTAAAGTTAATGAAGACAACATGAAATTTCTTTCTAATGAATTGTAAAACTCATTTATTTTTAATTTTTTTTGTGAAATGCGATAGCTTATAGCATTCCTAAGCAAGTTTAATTAACACAATTTTTCAATGTTCCATAACCCTAACCCCACTAGACCATACAAAATCATCCAAAATAAAACCATCTCCACGCGCGTGCTGCTGCATTGGCTTGATTACGTCACCTACCGCAGGCATATGTGGCCACGAAGTTTGTGGCCGCATGTGCGCTGGGGAGTTAGCTCAGTTGATAGGGGCACAGACTTGGGTGCGAATGGTCCCGGGATCGACTCCCGGGGGGTGCTCGGTGAATTTTCGGGTTAAAAAAATGGTACTTTTTCCCCCTCCCCCCGATACACGCAAAAACATAGCCGTGGGAGTTAGGGTTAACTTTTCATGTACAGGGTGTGTCAAAAAAGTGTCCCATGAGTTAGAAAATTAATTTAAAAAACATCCCATGTCTTTTTGTTTTAAAAAAACAAACTGTTGATAAGCCCTATTAGTCTTCTATGAAATATACTTCATCCCATTGAATTTGCCACCTAACTACTGAGATATTATCAATTCAGTAACAAGAGTGCAAATCCCACTTTGGTCACTTTTTAACAAGAAAATGACTTTCAACGGAAAAAACTGCCTTTGTGATTCCGATGAGGATATGTCAACGTATTGTTTAAAATACTGTCTAAAATTCAAATAATTTACGGTATGTCATGGATAATATGATTGTAAATATGTTTTTTTGTTCAAATCAACTATATATCAACATTTTGTCGGTAGATTATTATTGATTTTGATTGATTATGTTCAATGACACAGTGAATGACGATTTTAATAAAAGATCTCTCTTTACATGAAAAGTGGCCAAAGCTGAATTTGAACATGCCTGAGTAGATTTGCCATGATTACGGAAGCTCCAAAATGGATAGAAAAAATTCTTATGGCACATTAAATATTGCTAAACATGATAATTAGTATTTCTCGAACATTAATTTTATATTTTTCATGGCCAAAAAAAATCATGTTTCACATGGGACAATTTTTTGACACATGTACCCTGTATTACTGCTTTTCAGTGTGGCAATGGATGGATCCCATTTGACGGACACTGCTACCACGTCCCCCCTGATGATACAGTGAACTGGTCCAACGCGACAATCATTTGTCATGATGCCTTTAATGCTGAGCTTGTGAGCATCCACAGTACAAATGAGAACCAATTTGTTAGTCAAACCCTTCTCAACGGTGAAACGGTAAGCAGTAGTTTTTGGCATATTTAATCGAAGGCAAAAAAACAAAACCCTGTCGTATGGCTTTGACCGACCCTTTTCTTTAGAACATGCAAAAAAACACCAGAAGCTGCAACCATATAAATAATAGGGAGCGGCTCACTATACTCAATTTCAACAAAATCACTGCTGATGTAACAGGGAAATTGCCACTATGTATGTGTCACATTTTTTGATATTTACGGGCATTTTCAAGGGAAAATAAGAAAATAAGAAAAAAAGCCAGACCGACCGACCCGACCTGTTTGCCTGTACAACAGGGTGCCTTTTTTTTGTCACCTCAGTGCGACTGCTGGGGGGGGGGGGGGGGGGGGGGGGGGGGGTGATTAATAACCTAAATAATACATTTATTATGTGATGTGAGCAAAGATTGAATCAAGTCAATTGTATTGACATGTTATTACTCAAGTGTAAAAAAACCCACCAAAATGGTATGGTATGCTAAGATTTAGCAGTATACTTTGTACTGGTTCGCTCTGTTTTTAATTCTAGCAACTGTAAGATCAGACAAAGACAATGGTATTCAATTCATTATAGGGCGTGTCAAAAAGTGTCCCATGTGAAATATAATTTGTTTGGCCATGAAAAATACAAAACTGGAAATCCATCCTCTGGCAACTCTTGACTGTCTTCTTTCATGTTTACACTTTATGTGCCATGAAAGCTCCCATTTATATGCTGAAATCTTGAGTTTTCCACCAATTGCTGCATTTGGAAATAAGATAATACTGAAAAGTGAGTGTTGAGTGTTTACAACCTGTTGCTCTGTGCCCTTTCTATTTCCCATACTTAGGCTTGGATTGGACTGATTGATCAAAATGAAGAGGACGTGTTCAACTGGAGTGATAAAACATCATATCACTTTTCTAATTGGGGTTGGTATCAGCCTAACAATGGAAACGAGAATTGTGTGGTAATCAACTTTGGATCCCTAGAATGGCATGATTTCAATTGCAACGAGGAATTCAAATTAGTGTGCAAAATTTAGTGGACATAATTGCAACGCATCATTTCTCCGCAGATCAGATCACATACTGTGAGAGGATATTTTCAGTTACTGCACTGCGTTGTTTACTCGTTGGAATTCATTGCCTTCAATTATGAAGAAGAAAAAATGTCATATTTTAAACTTGTTAAAAACATAATTGCGATAAGTGTATAGCGGCCAATGTGGGAAGCTTGTTCTACGGCCCAACTCCGGCAGGAAAAGAGGGGGGGTGGTACTCAGATTTGGTTTGGTCGGGGGGTGTGCGGCTGGTGATTCAAAACCCATACCCATTTTTAAGGGTGATTTTGGAAAAAAACAGTTCCCATTTTTAAGGATTAGCTTTATTATAGACCAAATTTTCATGAAAATAGACCCATTTGTAAAAAGTGACCCCATTATTAGGGCTTTTCCAGCACAAAATCATACCCCATGTTTAGGATTCAAGTTTTTGTAAAACGCGATCTATTAAAGCGGCACATCCCCATATATTGTATTTTCGCTTATTTCACGGCCATGCACCCATTTTGTACCTGTACTGTATTAAGGGGGGACTTAAGGAAGTTTTTTGTTGAATTTTGTTGGTGCTGTAACTATTGAACCATGACTCAAATGTATATAAAAGAATACCTTTTTGGAAAGGAAATGGATCAGAGAATCAAATTTGGCATCAATTTTGATCAAAAATGTTGATTTTTTGAGAAAATCACAAAAAACTACTTTTTTGACCCAATTTTTTGGAACAAAGCTAACAAACATAATTTTGAGTTAAAAATTCCCAAATCACTGATGATGTTAAGACACTAATGAAGGGACAATTTTTTTTTTTAAATATTTTTTGAAATTTTGACAAAAAAGTGTTAAAAAAAAAAAAAATCACGTTTTTTGGCACTTTTTGGTCAAAATTTTCAAAAATATTAGATAAGGTTTAAAAATTTAAAAAAATCGTCCCTTCATTATGCAGGCATCAATGTGCATCTTGAACCTACCCTCCTCAAGGTTAGTCAAAGATAAGACGCCTAATCTTTGCCTAGTAATATTTTTGTAGAGGTGAATCTTGAACTAATTAATACATTGGACAGGTGAATCTATGGTGAATCTTCACCTATATTTTAACTTCTCCCACATATTACTATTGAACGGACATGGTGCACTAAGGTGAATCTTCACCCTACAAATTGCAGGATAGACCTAATCTTGACCTAATCTATCTTGAAGAAAGGTGAATACAGGTGAATGCTTGAGGAGGGTAGGTTCAAGCTGCACATTGATCCCTGCATTAGTATCTTAAACATCATTATAAAGTAATTTTGAAATTTTTTACTCAAAATTATTTTTGTTAGCTTTGTTCAAAAAGATTTGGGTCAAAAAAGTGAATTTTGTGATTTTCTCAACAAATCTACTTTTTTGATCAAAATTGACGCCAAATTTGGATTCTCTGATCCATTTCCTTTCCAAAAATGTATACTTTTATATGCATTTGATTAATAGTTCAATAATTACAGCACTCACAAAATTCAAAAAATCAAATCGAAAACTTCCTTAAGTCCCCCCTTAAGGGGGGACTTAAGGAAGTTTTTTGTTGAATTTTGTTAGTGCTGTAATTAGAGAATAATTACTGCGTAACAACTGTTTTCGTGAATTTGTTTTAAAATCAGAGGTTTTTGTTCTGGTCTGAGGAATTGTCCCGAGGGGCGCAGACCCCGAGGGACAATTCCGAATGACCAGAACAAAACCCGAGGATTTCAAAACAAATTCACGAAAACAGTTGTTAAGCAGTCATTATTCTCATTCATTACTGAAAAATATGCATATTTTATCCAAATCGTTGATTTGTACCGATATAATCTTGCTAATAATTAATTCGTTTTCTGTTTATTTTGTCCACCCCTTCTTAGTTATTGAAACAGTCCAAGTCGGGTCATCCCCTCATTAACATTTTTATCATTCAACCAATCAAAAATAAGCTTTAATCGTGTATCCTCATAACTCGTTGAATATTCAGTTTAGGGGCGTGAGGCGTTAATTTGATTGGTCGGTCAGTGAGCAAAACAATGGAACACTTTGGCGCAGTACTTTCGGGCAATTATTAGTAACCCGCACTCGGCGTGCGCGTTCTCATCTAACGATTAATTTGATTGGAACGCACTTGGTACGCAGCTATCGCGATTATTCATGAAGTAATGAATTATTGAACCATGACTCAAAAGTGTATAAAAGTATACCTTTTTGGAAAGGAAATGTATCAGAAAATCCAAATTTGGCATCAATTTTGACCAAAAATGTTGATTTTTTGAGAAAATCACAAAAAAATCACTTTTTTGGCCCAATTTTTTTGAACAAAGCTAACAAACATAATTTTGAGTTAAAAATGCCCAAATCACTTGATGATGATGTTAAGACACTACTGGAGGGACGATTTTTTTTTTTATTAATCTAATCCAATATTTTTTGAAATTTTGATAAAAAAGTGTAAAAAAAAATGAAAAATCCATTTTTTCACGTTTTTTGGCACTTTTTGGTCAAAATTTTCAAAAATATTAGATTAAGTTTTTAAAAAAAAAATCGTCCCTTCATTAGTGTCTTAACATCATTATAAAGTGATTTGGCCATTTTTTACTCAAAATTATTTTTTGTTAGCTTTGTTCAAAAAAATTTGGGTCAAAAAAGTGAATTTTGTGATTTTCTCAAAAAATCTACTTTTTTGGTCAAAATTGACGCCAAATTTGGATTCTCTGATCCATTTCCTTTCCAAAAATGTATACTTTTATATACATTTGATTAATAGTTCAATAATTACAGCACTCACAAAATTCAAAAAATCAAATCAAAAACTTCCTTAAGTCCCCCCTTAAGCTGAACTTTTCTTGATGAAATTATTTTCGCTTATTTCACGGAACAACATGAGCCTGTGTAAATAAATAACATTGGCAGTACCTAGAGCAGGGATTCTCAACTAATTATGGTGGAGGGCCACAAATATTTAAAGAAACACATCTCAGGGGCCAAACTGCCTCTTTAGTCCTTTTTGTTATGTTTTTCTTTGTTTTTAGAGATTTTCAAGGGCCATTCAACATTACTTGATGGGCCAGTTTAGGCCCGCGGGCCGCCTGTTGAGAAACCCTGACCTAGAGCACTGCCTATTATGCAAATATCCTCTAATGAGGCAAACTACAATTTGATTCACATAATGAGACAAACTTGTATTGATGTATATAAACAAAAATTTGCAATATTATATGATTGTGATTTTCGAACCCAACCTCTAGATTAGGCTTGTGGCGCATCGGCACACAAAATTTGCAAAATTATATGATTGTGATTTTCGAACCCAAACCTCTAGATCAGGCTTGTGGCGCATCGGCACATCTCAAGTGGGGCATGAATGAAAATGAGCACAATTGAATGACTAATCAATGATGGGTGGCAATATATCTTAAAGCAAAAATATTGGCTTAACAGTACAGTCCAACCTCAGTAGATGGGACCGAGGGGGAGGGGGCAGTCGGCAGTCAGGTATAATGTTGTAATCATCCGCATATACAAAAACACGGTTTTAAGGGTGCTTTGCATGCTTAAGGGTATCAAAATCGCCAATTTCAGAGAATAAGGGTGTCTTTTTTTCAACCTGAATCCGCGCTAAGGGTTGCTTGGGCTGATAGTCACGTGTCATCATTGTAAAAATAGCCCAAAATGGTTTGGCCTGGACAAATTTATTAACAAAACTGTATGACACAATTACTTCATACGTTCATTTCAGTCCAAACTCCATCTTGAGGACCTGTATCCTGTTCTATGATTCGTTGAGCTATAATCATTGTTAAGGGTTACTTTTTCCTTCTTTGAGAATCCGTGCTAAGGGTGGTTTTTGAGAGTGGATTCACACGGATGATTACAATTTTTATACATGAGTGCCCCCGCCCATCCCACTTGTAAATACCTCCGAACGAGGACCAAACGTGGTACTATCCAAATGAGGACCCACCAATCTGGACACACACCGTCACACCGAAGAAAAAAATGGCGGTTGAAAAAACTGTGTGCTATCCAACAGAGGCCTAAAGGGTGTATGAGGGAGAGCATCACCAAAGAGGACCTCGTTTAAATAGCGTTTCTTATGTTGTTTGCAATACTTTGCATGTATCAGGAACCGAGGACGTCCTCGGTTGCAGGTGTGTCCGCAGTTGGAATGTAAAAAACGGGTGTGCGTCCTCATTTGCAGGTAATTACAAACGCACCCCCCCCCCCCCACCACCGGGAGATGGGACCAAGCAACTATTATTATTTAAGCACTAAACAGCACTACCAACATCAAAAGACGGCCTTCAAATGCTTCAGAGTGTGAAAATAAGGTGATATAGGCTGTAAAAAAACTTTTTTTTTTTTTGTGGATCATTCAGCCTGATAACAGAGTTATCTGGGATAAAAAGGGGTAGGTTGGACTGTAGTTAGTAAATAATCCATTACTGCATAGGTCTGTGTGTGTAATCATGTTAGGTGCATTATCATCAGTCAATTGAGGTAAAACCAGTTCTTGACCCTAAATATCAGTTATGACCTTAATTCAGGACATAAGGGGGCACAGCACTAAATAAACCGCCCATTGGATTACATGTAAATTAGGGCTAAAAGAGTCGCTATTTTGGGCCCTTAGTAACCATTTTTGGAATGTCTCGAATGCTTTATTCTAATAAACAACCATTAAAATGTCATAAAATCGTCAAGAAGTGTTACACCTTCCAATTAGATTTTACGATACGATCATTTAAACAGCGCCACCCCTATTTTCAGCCCGGACGCTCGTCTTCTAACCGCCTCCGATCACGTGTGTTCATCCACGTGATAAATTTTCGATACAATCAAAAATCATTGACGGTACCCATTTCTAAGGGTTTTGCTTCATTATAGACCCAATTTTCACAAAATTATCACGAAAATAGACCAAATGTTCATGAAATTAGACCCATTTGTAAAAAGTGCCCCATTATTAGGGGTTTCCAGCACAAAATCATACCCCATGTCTAGGGATTTTTTGCAAAAAAGCTACCCATCGGGATGCAGTACCTAGCCCGTATATATCCCCAAGTTCGCCGAGAAAGCTGAACCATTGAGAGGTCTACTCAAGAAGGATGGATGTGTACCATTTCTGTGGATGGATCAGGATCATCAGAGTGCATTCAATATGTTGAAGAGCGCCATCTCAGCAGCTGAGATACTATGATCCTCAGAAGGCAACAGTGCTTGAAGTTGATGAATCCATGAAAGACCTTGAAGCCTGTCTCAGCCAAGAAGATAAATCGATAGCATTCGCCATCTCAGCAGAAGCATGCCTGAGATACTATGATCCTCAGAAGACATGATTCCCCTTGCACTTTTAGGGGAGCACATTACATATAGTGTCCCTACACTATCAGTTGCCCCCCGGTTCCGCCCCCTTGTTCGGAAAGAAGTTTACCATCCTGACCGACCACAAACCTCTCGAGGAAACCGCTAACTATAGCACCCCGCCAAGACTACAACGACTCCTGGTGAATCTCCAAGAGTATGATATTGAAGTAAAGTACAAGCCTGATGGGTCAAGACATGGTGTTGGCAGACGTGCTCAGTAGACTACCCAACCCCTGAGGGGTTAACTCGGATTTGGTTTGGTCGGGGGTGTGCGGCTAGAGATTCAAAACCCCTACCCATTTTTAAGGGTGATTTTGGAAAAAATGGTTCCCATTTCTAAATGTTTTGCTTCATTATACATTACATTATAGAGCGGCACATCCCCATAAACCGTATTAGGCGACCCAACCCCAACAAAAGGGAAGACATACCTCTTGACGTCGGAATTGACAGAGTCAGCATTGACTTTATAGAGGACAGACACCATGCGTAGATCCACAGCCCAAGACCCAGTCTTGAGAATGCTAGCGGAGACTATCAAGAATGGATGGCTCGAAACTATAAAAGAGGTACCAGCAGACGTGAGAACCTACTGGGCATGTAGGGACGAGTTAGGAATATCAGATGGCATTGTATTCAAGGGCAAACCAGTGGTGATCCCTGAAGATTAGCGTGCGAACATTTTAGAGCAGCTACACCAGGGACACATGGGAATTGAGAGAACCAGAAAACTCGCAAGGACCTCAGTGTATACTGGCCTGGAGTGAACAAAGACATATAGAATGTATGACGAAGAAATGCAAAACGTGCCAAGAGCAACTGCCAAAACAGCAGAAGGAACCACTTATTACCCATGAAGTACCATCCACACCTTGGACCAAACTAGTCACTGATATATTCAGCCTCATGGAATAGAGTATTTGGTTATCGTGGACTATCCCTCCAAGTTTCCGATCGTCAAGAAGCTAAACATTATTAAAAGCAGCACGATTGCGAAGATTTTCTCAGAGGCATTCAGCCTATTTGGACGACCCAGGGAAATAAACTCTGATAATGCCACCCAGTTCACTGGAGAACCATTCCAAAAACTGATGGAAGATTGGGGGATACGACACACCACGTCATCACCCAGACACCCAAGATCAAACGGTATGGCAGAGAGGTTCGTACAAACCATCAAACGCACCATAAAGAAATGCATAGCAACCAATGGTGACGTAGATATAGCCATGCTGCATCTGAGAGCAACTCCAATTGCCTCCAACATTCCCTCACCAACAGAAATTTTGTTCGGGAGACTAGCAACACTTCTAGCAAGTCACAGTCCAAATACCACACCACAGGACACCCATGACAATCTGTTGCAGAAGGGGGAAAAGATGAAAGAAAATCATGACAAAACAGCCGGACCTGAACTCCAACAACCTCTGAGTGTAGGCCAAAAAGTATGAGTCCTGATCCAGAAAAGAAGACATGGAATCCAGTCACAACATATGTCATAAAGTATGTGATGAACCAAGGTCGTATGAAGTAAGCACTCCAAATGGTGGTATTCTGCGAAGGAACCAAAGCCACTTGGGAGAAATGCCATACCAGAATAACAGTACAGACACAGCAACAAATCCAACAAATGTCGCTCCAAGACAGATTCGTTTTGAGGATGGAGAATCAGTACAGAAAGTGAACGACACTATAACAAGAAGACAGAACCACCAGGTCAGAATAATACAACCACCAGATCTGGACGAGAGAGCTGTAAACCAGCTCGGTTCAGAGATCAGTACTAGGATGAACTCCTCTTCATGGAAGGAACTTGACCGTGTCTGGTTGGTTGTTTCGTGACAGCTGAACATGTGCTGACATTGTTAGTAATATAACCATGTATCAGTGTAAGGCCAAGAAAAGTTAATACTTTGTCTCAGCGACCCGCACGCATTGCTTTTAAAGGGTTTTTTATTTTTTAAACTAGTTTGTTTCGGCGATACTCGTCAACTTTGTGACCGAGAACACACTGAAAACTTCAACTAACTTTGCGAAGTTAAGAGATAAAGAGAACCCAAGCGTACAATGTGCATTGATCATGTCTGATTACTTTTATTAAAAAGGCAAAAGCAAAACTATTGAATATATTTGGAATTTTATCAAATTAAAAATAAAATAAAAAAATCGCATAGGACATAGCTCTAAAAAGAAAAAAGAAGCACAGCAAAAAGCACATAGCTTTTTAGCCAAAAGGTGCTGAGACAAAGTATTTAATATGTTTGACCTAATGTGCATGTTTTTGTTTAATATGTATAGATGTTAAACTTGTTTTTGTTTAATATGTACAGATGTTAAACTTGTTTTGTTGAGTTTTCCATGAACAACATAAAAACTACACAAGACAAAAATATTTACCACTTTTGGATCTCATTTTATTTGGAGCTTTATTCAATTACAACATGCATTTCGGACATTTGACACAATCATACATGCAGATATTTTAAGATACAACCTTATGCCTTCAAAGAGGAGAGGATGTTATAATATGTTGTTTGGTTTAACAGACTATTTAACATGACAAGTTTACCGTCAATTAGAACTCTCTCCGTCTTAGCAATCAGGTAGAAGTCGTGCTTGAATAAATATGAATGACTTAATGACAATAACATCTCCAAGTACCGAGTAAACTCATCTTGCTAATGCACATTATTTGATGTGATCAAGCACATATTGATTTGTAAAATATAGCCAAAATAAGTAGATAAAAAGTCCTTTGTTTCCTATTGTTTTTGCAACCTTTTAACTACTCATATCTTTGAAACAAATTGACTGATTTGAATGGAGTTTTCTGCAAAATGTAGCTTTTCAAATAATGTATATAATTTAATAGAAAAATAAAAATTGAATCTAACCGACTTCCGACTCATCTTCATTGCTTGCTCACACAAACTATTAATCGGTACAATGATGTACTGAATAGTATTTGATATTTATTTTACCAAGGATTTTAACACTTTCCACATGGCAGCAGTCGTCTGCAGATGACAGTTCCAAAATTTCACAAAATGTTTCAAGAATGTCAAAATTATTGAATTTCATCACCATATTTGGTATCCCCATGAGAAATGCATTAACATAAGTACAAACATGCCTAGTATTGGTTCAGTAATTCTTGAGATAGACTTTGAAAGTTAGGACAGGTTTCTGAAAAATCTGGAAAAATGTATGGTAAAACTAATAGCCGCATGGAAAGGGTTAATACTGTAGCTAGCTTGATAAGCTATACAGTGCTCAAAATATATTTACCAACAAATATTAAAGCTGATGGAATATATAGCTTATGCAATTATTCAAAATAGATGTCATGACACTATGTAGTTATATGGTCTATTGTTTCCCATTTTAATTTATATAAAACAAAACAAAATATGATATTTTGAACGATTGGCCCTCTGATCTAATAGATTCATAAATATTGGCCTATCGGTCTTCAAAGCGTTAAAGCAACTCATCCCCAAATAGCATGCATCCATGCATGAATAAACTATGCAAGCAAATAGCATGCTTTTCAAAGGAGCCATCGTAAGTGACACATTTGATCATTATTTCTTTTTAAATACTGGCTATTACTTTTTTTTAGACTGTATAAATGCACGGCTATGCTTTTACCATGGTTACTGTAAACTGTTGCAGAAACCAATCAGAATATGCCATGCCATAGGTTTTATGTTGCAGAACCTTTGATAACAACATCATGTTTCATTGATTGTCAAAAGAGAGCTAGACCAAGATGGATCTCCTCTGGTCATTTATGAAGCCAACCAAGAGCCAATACTTAAGTGGATTCATTGTGATCATCAATTGTCTGATAACCGTTACCATGGGGTGTTCTAACAGATATGATAGCAATACGTTTGTGGCATCTAACCATAAAATATTAACTGACCATACCTTCTGGTGGTCGACAGGGACCATGTCAGTGACGCTTTGTGCTGTCAGATGTCTTATCGAGAGTAGATGTGAATCTTTCAACTTCATGAAAGAGGCGCAGGATAATGCAAACAACTGTTTTCTCAACAATGCTACGGCAGCCTACTATCCTGAAGACTTTCAGCAAGAACAAAGGTACTCTTATTACGAGTCAAGAAATCGGCAACAACCTAACACAATTAGGCCTGATGAGGTAAGTTATTTACCTTATTTGTCTTGGTTTTCTTTTTTAATCAGGGGAGGACTAGTACATTGGGGTAGGGGTGTGAGTGGAGTATACAAACGAAAACACAGTGGGGTACTTTTTGACCAAATTTGAATACCTCGTATAAATCAAGGCATCACATTACGGTTCCATCCCCTCTATGTTTTACGCCAATTTGGAATCTATTTTTTGACATAATATAGGCCAAGATATTAGTAATTGTGTCCTGAATCCAGACTCTGTCTAGCAAATACAGTCGTCCGTTATATTTAGCATTTAATGTAGCCCACTTGGGCTAATAATTGAAACTAAAATCTAATCTAAAAATGTTATATCGAGACTTTTCCGGGGACTTTTTTCAAAATGTAAACATTTTATTTTATAAAATCTGAAATACTAAGCACTAATTTTATAACAAATTGAATTTAAAAGCTAGAAATTCGTTATACAACCTCGCTAAAACATTACAAATTTGGTGTTGCCTGACCTACCATCCATGGACAACATGTCCACATGCTGGGCACGTCCTTACTACAGCGCGGTGCAAACTCAACCACATGCTGTGTGTGCAAGGCTCAAGATAAGCGGGTGCTGGGCGATTTTTACCCCTCGGTCCTTCTGCCATAGCGCCCGGTAATGCTGAAAAATAAATACCCGAGCGCTGATATTTTGTCCAAACCAGCACCTGTTGACTATCGGGAAGCTTGCCCAAGACATCAAATTTTGAGTTTACAATGCTGCCACGCTGGATTTAATAAAAAGTTAGCTCCCGGTAGACTGAAAGTAGCTCCCGGTTCTCAATAATTCCCATGATCCGGGCGCTACTTTTGAAGTAGCTCCTGGTAAAAAAACTGTTATCTTGAGCCTTGATGCTGTGAAATCATCATGCTCTGCCGCGTTTTACAATGTACAAATCTATATAGTGAACATTATATAGTTTCCCTTTCATATCTTCCAAAATATACAACCGAAATTGCCCGTTGAAACTTCAATTTGTGGCTATATTATCTTAATTGTTCATTTTTGTACCTTAGATAACGAAAATCAGCAAAATCTGCATTTATTAAAATCTTCACAAGAATCCTCACTAGTGTGAAAGCATTCCTACAATAATAATAATAATAATAATAATAATACACAGCATTTATATAGCGCTTTTTACATACATCCATCTCAAAGCGCTTTACAATTTTATTCCTAGGATAGTCAGAACCACGGTTGCAGCCTATTATGGCGCAGGGTCCTATCAATACAACGACTGTGACTACCTTATATGTACAAGTAACAGGCCCGGGATGATCCCCTACTCTTAACGATAAGGTCTGTTACTATTTAACGCAAGCGTGTGCAACCTGCGGCCCGCGGGCCACATGCGGCCCGCCGACCTCTAATCTGCGGCCCGCGAAGCAATCCTAAAATTCCAAATGATGCGGCCCGTTTTAAGTGGAACTCCCTAGTTTTACACAAATGGCGGATTGATTTGGTGGTGTGCTCCCTTATATTAGTAGGGTGACGCACTGCATTAAGTAATATAACCCAAGGTGTGATTGCGTGATAAAATTCTTGGTTAAAATGGTGCTTGCAGCAGCTAAAGCGAGTAAAAAGAGGAAATTACGCGAAGAGAAGCGGGTATTCCATGAGCAATAGACTTCCCCTCTCCCTATATTACTCCTCCTCCGGACGTGTTTTGGAATGTTTGACAATCGCTGCGGCCCGTGAATAGATCTCAAAATTGCAATGCGGCCCGTGTGGTAGAAAAGGTTGCACACGCTTGATTTAACGTGTTCAGGGTGAAGCGTCTGAATACACGGGACCACCGGCTTTACGTGACTTTCCGAACCACGAGAATACCAAGTCACCCCTGCACCAACAGCCGAACCGGATTTACTCCGAAGCGCCGTAGGTAATCCATGTGGTGCAATAACTCAGAGAGTTGGGAGAGTAAATTTGAAATTTATAACTGCAAAATAAAATTATTGTTCATATTACATTGGATGTATATAACAGAATTTGATCATTTAAAAACCAATTTGTGGGTATATTATGAAAAATTAACAAAATTTGCATTGAGTAAATTTCACAATGACCCCGCTCTAGTGTGAAGGCATGGCTACAAAAACTCTATTCAAAACTAGTGTCGGAACGGCCAGAGCAGGTACCCAAAGCGCTGTATAGGCACTAACAGCTGGTGCAATAAATCAAAGAGTTGGGAGGACCGAAATCTTGATTTGTAACCGCGGATACTGCCCCATAAGCGTGGTTAAAAAAATCTCAGAATATAAAGGGGATGGAACCGTAATGAAAGCATTACAACACATGCCTTATGCAAATTGATGTCTGCAAGTCTGCTACTACTCCCAGCCTGAAATTGAACATCAATTATAGCAACACAAGCCCTGTTTATAGTAACAATACTGTTTTCAAATCACCTTAACCATAACCCACTCCTCCCACCCCCCTCCCCCTTAACTCCCGCAAAAGGCACCACCCCCCCCCCCCCCCCCCCCCCCCCCCTCAAAGCATGCACACAAAAACACTAACCAACCAAAAAAAAGCCCAACAAACAAACAAATATTGAAAACGCCCATCTGGGCTAATTTCTTGTCCTTAGCTTAACGTTACATGTATTACTACTTTTCAGTGTGGCTATGGATGGGTCCCATTTGACGGACACTGCTACCACGTTCCCCTTAATAAGGAGAACTGGAACAACGCGAGGAACATTTGTCGTGATGCCTTTGGTGCTGAGCTTGTGAGCATCCATAATACAAATGAGAACCAATTTGCTAGTCAAACCCTTCTCAACGGTGAAATGGTAAGCAGTAGTTTTTGGCATATTTAATCGTAAGGCAAAAAAACAAAAACAAAACCCTGTTGTACGGCTTGACCGACCCATTTTTTAGAAATCAGTGGGGAAAAATTTCACATCCAAATGAATACCGACCCAATTTTTTTTTGCTTGCTTGTCAAAAACGGCAAAATGTTTACAGATTTGTTTTTGTGATTTTTACAGGCATTTTCAAGGGAAAATAAGAAAATAAGAAGAAAAAAAGCCAGACCGGCCTACCCATCCTAAGAGGTCTGTTTGCCCGTACAACAAGGTTTTCTTTTTTTGTGGCCTAAGTGTGTTCACTGTTGGAGGGGGGGGGGGGGGGCGGGTGATTCGTGGCTCAAACTTTTCCACTGTAGATTTTATAGCTTAAATCGGTGGTTGTGTGTGTAAAATATTTGCTGTAATTACTGAAAAATGTTTGTGTGTAAATTAATAAATAATACATGTACATGTATTATGTGATGTGAGCAAAGATTGAATCAAATCAATTGTTATTACTCAAGTGTAAAAACCCCCACTTTGTACCGGTTCGCTCTTTTTTTAAAGGTAGATGACCCTATTTTCAACTTGATGTTTTCTATTTTACATGAAAGGTCATCCTTAAAATTGTTGCATTCCAAAGTTTGAGTTGCATAACTCCAATGGTTCTATTTTTAGAAGCGCAAGGTCAAAAGACATGTGCCCATTGAGTAGTACACAGACTGGTTGGTGGTTAACCACCTTTGGCAGTAATTCACCACATTTTAGCCTATAATTTCCAAATGGAAACATTTCTGGCCCCTAATATTTTACAGACATAATGAGAAAAATATGGGGATTCTTCTGATACCAAAATATCTTGATGTGAAAAGAAAAAAATCATAGCCCCAAAAAAGTGATCGGGTCATATACCTTTAATTCTAGCAACTGTAAGATCAAACAAAGACAATGGTATTCTTATTACAGGGCGTGTCAACTAAAAGTGTCCCATGTGAAACATGATTTGTTTGTCCATGAAAAATACACAACTGCAAATCCCATCCTCTGGCAACTCTTGACTCTGTTCTTTCATGTATTACACTTGATGTGCCATGAAAGCTCCCATTTATATTCAATTCAATTCAATTCAATTTATTCAGCAAAAGTAATAATTTATAAACAAATAATAATACAATATGAAGGAAAACCTGATGGTGATAGACGGGCTTATATAATGGAGACCCAGGGGCGTAGCGTGGTAGTTGTGATTGGGGGGGCACCAGGCGCGGATCCAAAAAATTGAATTGATCATGTACCATCCAAGCGGTGCGCAGCACCGCCCTCCGAGCTCTGCTCGGACAGGGGGGATTCTGAGGGGGGATGTGCCCCCCTCAGAAGTAGAAAAAAATTCAATTTTGGAACTCATTTGGTGCGATCTGGTGTATACTTTTGACCAAAATGTTATCGAAAAGCCACCTCTTCATTTCCAATAAATATTTTGTTTTTTAGCAATGCACGAAAGAAGTTGAGCGTAGGCCTATACTGATATATTCTTGATTTAAGTAGAATGGTCTAAAAGCTCAAACAGGGGAGTCTGAGGGGGATGTGCCCCCTCAGAAGTAGAAAAAATTTCAATTTTCGAACTCATTTGGTGCGATCTGGTGTATACTTTTGACCAAACTTTTATCGAAAAGCCACCTCTTCATTTCCAATAAATATTTTGTTTTTTATCAATGCACGAAAGAAGTTGAGCATAATTATACTGATATACGGTATTCTTAATTTAAGTCTACATGTAGATGGTTTAAAAGCTCAAACAGGGGGGAGTCATGTGCCCCCCTCAGAAATGGAAACATTTTCAATTTTCGAATTCATTTGGTGCGATCTGGTGTATACTTTTGACCAACATTTTATTGAAAAGCCACCACTTTGTTTCCAATCAATATTTTGGTTTTTATCAATCATGTCAAAATGCTAGATAGCTATTTTGTTATGTAAGAAAGAATTTGTGCGTAATATACAGATATTTTCTTGATTTAATTAAGTATAGATGGTTGAAATTGTTATGTTGACAAACAGGTTCCCCTAATGGTTATGTTAAAAAACAGGTTCCCCATTTATCAAGGCAAAGATTCAGCATTCTGAAGCAAGAAGATTTCGGGTGGTTCGAGACCCAATATATTGTTGAAACCTGTAGAAAAAACGCGACAATTTTCAGTTTCTAAACTAAAATGGTTCAGAAAACTTGCCTGAAGCCACCTTTTTATATATTTTGTAACATTGAAACTAATACGCGCGAAGGGGGGGGGGGGGGGGGGGGGGGGGGGGGCATGGCCCGTGCTGGGCCATCCCCTGGATACACCACTGGCTCTCTCCCCCTCTCCCTTTTCTCTCTTTCTCCCTTTCACTTTTTTGTCAGAATTGTAGAAATCAATTTATAGGCCTAAACTCCACAAATGTTTTTTCTTTGAAATATGGCACTGAAATAAAATTGCAAATAATATGTTTTTTTAAGAAACACCGCGGCGGATCCCGGGATTTTCGTGTTGCCGATGTGTTCGAAAGATACCAGGGCACTGTCTTGCAACTATGATTTCGCGCGCCGTGCCATTGTCTGGATCCAGCCTTGAGTACCCCTCCCCCTTCCGGCCGCGCCTAATGATTCCCGATCCGAATTAAACACCGTCCTGACGATAAACGATTCTTTCGTTCCACTTTCTTCCTTTCTTTCCCCTTCCTTTTTCTTTTCTACCCTCCTCTTCCTTTCTCTTTTCTTCCTTCCCTTTCTTTTCCCCTTCCCCTTTCTTTTCCCTTCCCTTCCCTTTTTTTCCTCCGAAAATCATTGGGGGGGCCCATGCCCCCCCGTGCCCCTATGACGCTACGCCACTGTGGAGACCCTTGACACATCAGAGGTGTGGTACACTCTTTTAGCTGTGAACCAAGTCTTCATAACGTTGGCATAACAATCTGACATCTTGTTTACTAAGTAGTCATACAATCAACATTAATATTTTTACATGAACAATTACAATTAAAAATGTTTGTGCCAATACCAATTTTATTGATATTATATGGCGCAATATTTTTCCACGTCGCAACATCGTTATCAACTATTTTCTTGACCCAAGATAATTTTTAGGGCGTCCAGGAAACTTACATAAAACATGTTTATACCGCCCATTTATATGCTTAAATCTGCATTTGGAAATAAGATTAATGATAATGATTAGTGAGTGTTTAGTGTTTATGACCTGCTGCACTGTGCCCTTTCTATTTCCCATACTTAGGCTTGGATTGGACTGAATGATCAAAATGAAGAGGATGTGTTCAACTGGAGTGATAAAACATCATATCACTTTTCTAATTGGTTTCGGAATCAGCCTAACAATGGAAACGGAAATGAGAATTGTGTGATAATCAACTATCAGAGACGCCCAACATGGGATGATTTTAATTGCAACAGGGTATTCAAATTTGTGTGCAAAATTTAGTGGACATAATTGCTATGCATCATTTCTCCGCAGATTAGATCACATGCTGAGAGAGGATTCAGTTGCTGCACTACGTTGTTTACTCATTGGAATTCATTCCCCTTAATTATGAACAAAATCTTGTATATCATATCATAGACGGTTCACCGTCTATGATCATATTGAAATCTTGTTAAAAACAATGAGCCTTTACATTGATAAAACATAATAGTGACAAGTGTATAGAGGCCAATGTGGGAAGCCTGTTCTACGGCCCAACCAAGATAACCCAGATTATATTGTTTGTTTAAACTTTCAATTTGGTTTGGATTTTTTTTATTTTTAAAAAGGACAATTTTTGTTGGGGGAAAAAAATCAAAAATGTTCACAAAATGTACAAATAATATAAAACAGCTGACAGAAAATGAAATTTATAACCAAATGGAATTTGGAAATGAGACAGGCGTGGGGTGAAAGTAAAGCAGCCAGCAAAACCTTTTCCCAAATATGGCGAATTAGGAGCTGATGTGATATAATTAGGTTGGATAATTAAATACAAATCTCAGCCCAGGTACATTTTATGCAGGTGTCAATTTGAATCTTGAACCTACCCTTCACCTGTATTCACCTTCCTTCAGGAAAAAATAGGTAAAGATTAGGTCTTTTCTGCAATTTTGATGGTGACGATTTACCTCAGGGCACTATGTTCGTTCTACAGTAATATATAGGAGAAGTTGGAATAAACGCGAAGATTCGCCATAGATTCACCTTTCCAAAATATAAACGAGTTCACCATTCACCACTTCAAAAATATAACTAGGCAAAGATAGGCATCTAATCTTTGATTAACCTTGATATGCTTGAGACGGGTAGGTACAAGATGCACATTGATGCCTGCATTAACAAAATGAAAACCCGGTGATATTTAGTAGCTTTGTAGTGGATAGATGTAAAGGCCTATTAATTGCTGTTGCATCATGGTTCAAAACCTTACTAATTGGACAAGTATTATGGTTGGGGTCACAGTGATCAGTAATTAGTGGACCGAAGATGGAAATACCATTCATAATTATTAGAATGTGAAATAACAATTTGTAATTCACATATTATTAATGGGGCAAATAGGCCTATGTATATCTTTAAAAATCATAATTTGTTCAGTGAAAGTATTTTTATTGTATTATATTAACAAAATGGATCATAAAAATGTTTTAAAATTAAGGTTGTTATTAATTTGTATATAAAAAGTAAATAAACAACAATTCTTTTGTTAATTTCAAAATTAGGGTCGATCAGATGAGGACAATCAAACAATGGTTTTTTTTCCAGGATTATGTTGCCTTACGAAGCTAGCAATTGGGTGTCGGTTGCGTAAGCTTAGAATACCCTACCATTTGTATTCCTCACTGTGTAAGTGTATGCGTCGTTCTTTAACACTTTCAAGCGGCTATTAGTTTTACCATATTCAAAACAGATTTTTCAGAAACTTTCAAGGCCTATCTCAAGGATTACTGCACCAATACTAGGCATGTTTATACTTATTTCAATGCATTTCTCATGTTGTTTCCAAATATGGTAATGAAATTCAATAAATTTGACATTTTTGAAACATTTTGGAATGTTGTCTGCAGATGCCTGCCACGTGGAAAGTGTTAAAAGTCCAATTGAAGACATGCAGTGGTTACGGTATACTAAAAGAACTCTGTGGATGTATTCAAGGTGTTTGTGAAATTATTTAAACTTAGTTTCTGAAATATAACCAATACCAAAATAACTGGCACCTTGGATTTGGGCAGTTTTTGCCTACAATATTGCATACTTTTGTCTATAGGCTTGTTCAGACAGTCGGAGGAAGAGGTCGGAGGAAGCCCGGAGTAGGCTCTAGTCAGAGGAGTGTCGGATTACAGGTCGGAGTAGTGCCTGTCTGAACGCTACTCGGAGGAAGCTCCTCCGACCGATATACTCCTGAAAAAAGGCAGGAGTAACGCACTGCAGGGGTCCGAGGATCTCTGAACAGTCGGAGTAGCGTGCCCGTGAGGAACGGTTCCCACGAATAGGTCGGAGGAGCGATGACCTTCGATGATTATTGTGCCATGTTTCCACACACACTCGTCATTCGCGGACCAAACCTATTGCAAGTCGCTTACAAATACATACGATATGATAAGCTATGATAGTAGTAGTAGTGAAGATTGGTCAATTATTCCTTCAAAAATTCCACAACCTGTTCAGAAACGCCATCCTAAAATTCATAATTTCTGACTTGAAGGCCTATTTCTTATTTATTGTTGTTGTATAGTAGCGCAGTTTTTACACACAAACAAAATGCGTCATCCGATTTCGTCACTGACAGTGTTATTGTTGTTATTTTTAAGTCTGGTGACGTAATGATTTATTCTGACCCCGAGTCATGTACAGTCCCGTGTACAGTTACTGTACATATCGTAAGATACACTGTATATAATACGAACATGTGCGTTTAGTACTCATGAATAATGCATAATGAGGTGGTATGGTAATGAATATTCAGCGCATGTGCTTTGCAAAATCCGTAAATCTCATGTAAAATTGGATCCATGATCATATATCTCGCGCGGAAATTGGCGTGTTAGGTCAACCAAGTAGTCTCAAATTTCCTGGGTCAACATATGCGGGCGCTCTTATTTCCGGAAGATACTCTGAGCTACTCCGAGCCCCCCGCGAAGATTGAAGGAACGCGAACTGTTTAGTCGGAGCATGGTCGGAGTAAAAAGCATGTCTGGACGCGGGTAGGCGTAACTTTACGATCCGAATATGAATTTTTCCTGCGGCAGTAGGAGGAAAATGTCCATGTCTGAACACAGCTAGTAGCATGTATCACTGTTGTAGAACTGCGCCAAGCTGTGTGTGCTCTACTGACTATTTATACAATACCATTTAATTGAAAAATAAGTGTAAATATTAATTAGTATAAAGTCATGCATTGATATTGGACATAGGGTGATGGCTTCCTGTTTTAATGAAATTCAGCCATGCACTCATTTTTTACTTGTACTGTATAAAGCTGAACTTTTCTTGATGAAGTAATTTTTGCTTATTCCACAGCCATGCACCCATTTTGTACTTGTTCTGTATAAAGCTGAAATTTTCTTGATAGAGTCTTTTACGCTTATTTCAAGGACATGCACCCATTTTGTACTTAAGTTATTTTTGCTTATTTCAAATTTAGTAATTTATAGTATATATATATAATTCATAATTTAAAACAAAAATCCCACCTGCCCTACCCTTATTTTAATGGCATGTTACGCCAATACAAAAAAATAAAGTTAAAGGGGCATTGAGAGATACGTATGGGAGTGCGCCCTCAATTATCCTGGAAATAAGTTTTTTTGCATCAAAGTAATACTTAGGCATATACTAACTACCATCTGAAACAGTTTACCAACATTCGCCGTTTATCATATAAAATTTCATAATTTTCTTAGTTTCGATATAATCATATCGAAACTAGGTGCTGAATTTGAAAGTTATGCTATCGTTTTACATGCGATCTTTCGCGGCAAATCTCAAACCGGAAGTGCCGTTATTTACTTATTTGGCATGAAGGCGATGTCGGAATTGTATGACATTTTGGATTTGGGCTATGTTGATGTTTATCTTTACGTTATTTGCTCATTTAGTATATGGATACATCTCTCAATGCCCCTTTAACAAAGTTACCATTACTGTAAAGTGGTGACTTTCAAGCTACAAATATTTTTGCAATAACATGCAAATGTATTTCATTTGCGTATATGATGAAATTATACAAATTGTGAATTTGAAAATATGCAAAACAGTTTAAAATCAGTGAAGCGCGAACAATTAATTGCATGAAAATTACCACTTTTTTACAGTACGGTATTCCAATTTTGGTGTTTTTTTAATCGGTAAAAAATAGAAAGACAAATGGGTCAAAAACACAAAATATAAAAAGAATTTCCACATTTAGCATAGCTGTTTTTTCTATAAAAATAAATTGATTAAAAAGCACATATGTGACCTGCTCCCACAAAATGAGCGTAAAGTTGTGGCGAAGATGTTGCTGAATTGAGCTAGGATAGCATGCTATTGATTTTTGCCGTTTGTTGTTAGTATGGACCAAGCCCTTCTATTTATAGCCAGATTATAAAATAATATAGCCTGGCATGGCTGGTTACTGTCATACTCTTAAAATAAGTATACATACTGCTATTTTAGAATTCCCCGATAATAGAAGGGACCATGGGTCCATACCAACAACCATTTAAACGGCAAATCAATAACATTCTATTCTGCCTCAATTCAGCAACATCTTCGCTTAGAGTTTACGCTAATTTTGTGGGAGCAGGTCACATATCGCACAGCTATTTTCCTAAATGTGTGTGAGACAGACCTTCTTTTTTGTTATTGCCTAACATAGCCTCATAAGGCCAAACAAAGAAGATAGTCTGTCTCAGAAACATTGTGCAAAAAAGGTAAGTGCTGTGCGATTTTTTTTTTAAAAAATTTAGAAAATAGGCTATGAGGTATGCAATTTTTTTCTTCTTTTTTTTGCAATTTTTTTGTTGTTGCTTATCCAAGCTTACGGAGAACTTTTTTTAACTTTTTTTTTTAAAAATCAAAAAAAAAAAAAAAAAAATCCCCCCCCCCAAATGTTTTTTAGCCCCCAGCGCATAGACCTACGCGCCGTAGCTCATTTCACATACCAATGCGGGCGGGCTTCTGAGACAGACCTTCTTCTTTGTTTGGCCTAAGCATCGTTTAATTATAAATATGTGTAAAAGAAGGGACCATGTCTGTTCTTTTAGGCGACGAAACAAAGAAACCATGTTCTACGGGCCTGACCGACCAATTTTTATTTTAAAATCTGAGAAAATAAATTTAATGTGCCAATAAATACCAACCCAAAATGTTTGTCAGTTTTTCAAAATACAGCAACATTTTGAAATATTTTGTAATATTTGTTTGTCATTTTTAAGGAGTAAAAGGCTTGATCAACCAACCTAATCTGAGTGGAGAGGTCCATTCCCTTGTAGAACAGGGTGGTTTTTTCGTTGTCTTATAATTATATGCAAGTTTATTTTTACACATCTTGTAATTTGGCATAAAGGTTGGCAAAATAGATGTGCAAAAAGTAAAATAACTCAATAAATAACTAAACAACTAACTTATTAACTAACTAAATTAATTAGTTATATTTAGTAATTAAAGAAAAGTGATGTATGAAATGGTACTAAATATCATTTTGTATTTAAGGAGGTATGTTTATTAGTAATTGTCTGTTAGATAGTTGTTTGTGGAAATAAATCAAAAAATCACAGATAAAATCATCAACAATTTGTTCTGTAATTTCTTCCAGAAGGTGTAATATACTGTAAAAATGGAAATGTTTGCGCTACATTTGTTTTCTCGCTAAAATCAGTAAGCGGGAACATAAAAATGCTCTAATATTTTCATTTTGTATGTAGGGTAAGGAAGCTAAAAATCGCAAAAATAAAAACAAGCACTTTTTTTTGTTGGGGGGGGGGGGGGCATCAGGGGCCAGACCTGTGATCAGGGGGGGGGGCATAACAGACTATTGTTTTGGTATATCTAAATAGAGTTTGACATTTTATTTGGGTGCATCAGGGGCTTGCCCCCCCCCCCCCCCCCCCCCCCCCACTCTAATAAAAAAGGGTGCTTCAGGGGTTCTTGGCTGTCCTGTATATGGAACCTTTATAGAACCTTTAAAGCAGGCATTTTCAAATGGTGCGCGCCACTTGTGGCGCATTGCATCAGTCCGAGTGGCGCGCGGAAGGACGCATGGTTAAAAATAAATTAAAAAATAAAAAAGAAGAAGAAAAAAAGAAAGAAAAAAGAAAGAAGAAGAACCAGATCGCAAGAAGCATGACGAGCCACTTCAGCCACTAACTGCAGTGGGGTATATTCATGATTATTAGTAGTAGGCCTATTGATTATCACTACATTTGCTTCCATGTTTTTGTACATTTTACCATCAACATCTATTTATTTCTTGTACCATATTCCATTCAAATATAGCTCTCCTTAGCTTCTTAAAAGGGGGGAATCCACGAGCTTCCAGGGGGCTTCGCCCTCTGGACCCCCATCAGGGGCCCTAAGATGAGCCCCACCCGTTTTTCGCTGGGATAGTGGCGCTTCTAGATCACTAACATCTCAAATGTGGTGCTTCACAAAATATAATTGAGAAGGCCTGCTTTAAAGGTTCCAAAAAGTTCAAAAAAAAAGAATGAATAATGCGTCTTTAGAACCGTTAAAGGTTCTCTACAGAAGTTTTTGGGTTCTTTAAATTAAAAGAACCTTTAAACGGGAGGGTTCCATATACGGGACAGCCAAGAACCCATGAAGCACCCTATTTTCCAGGTTGGGGTAGTGTGGTGTGGGGTGGGGATTTGGGACGCAAGCCCATTCTACTAAGATAGCTAATATGAGGGCTGCAATATGTAGGCTATATCCCATAGGAATAACCCCAAGAAAGAAAAATGATACCAACAGAAAAATTCACTATACAACCATAATAACCAAGATTTGGAAGGAAGGGTCGCAAAATGGCAAATTGCTGACAAAGGGTAATGTTAAGAAATGTGCACACTTACACATTGAAATGTTTGATGTTTCATTTTTCAAATTACCCTCTTAAATCCATGTAAGTTATTTGGGGAATGGTTGGATGCATGGCTCAAAAGATAACAGGGTTTTTTACCGGGAGCTACTTTTTTTCAAAAGTTGCGCCCGGATCATGGGATTTATTGTAAACCGGGAGCTACTTTCAGTCTACCAGGAGCTAACTTTTTATTAAATCCAGCGTGGCAGCATTGTCAACTCGAAATTTGATGCCTTGGGCGAGCTCCCCGATCGTCAACAGGCGCTGGGTTGTTTATTTTTCAGCATTACCGGGCGCTATGGCAGAAAGACCGAGGGGTAAAAATCGCCCAGCGCCCACTTATCTTGAGCCTTGGTTGGATGTGTAATATAATTCATATGTTTCTCTCCTTCCTATACCTCTCCCCTCCCCTTTTTTGTGTGTGCAATAGACCCATATTTGTCTTGACAAACTGGAAAATTAGCCTTAACTTAATACTGTAAAAGTAGAAATTTTCGCATGGTTTTTATTTTCGCGAATTTCGCGAATCAATCCTCATCCGCGAAAATGTAAACTCGCGAAAATTATTGACTTCCATTGACTTTTGTTCACAAATGTTGAAAATCGCGAAAATAAAAAATTACGAAATGCCTGTTATGAACATTTTCGTGAAAATATCTTATCGAGAAAATATTGACTTTTACAGTAATTTCAAGTTCCTCATTGATTTTAAGAGACAATTATCTCTCGCACTCAGGGGTAAGTACTAATATCCCATGATGCAATGCAATAATGCATTTGGTTGATTGATCGACCATGCATCCATGTAATTATTTTGAACTTGTCAATTTAAAGGTCAAGTATTACACAAACATATCCTTCTTTGACTCAAAGTAAACTGGTGGCAACTCAAACACTGCTTGAGGCACACTGACACTCCAACCTCAAACCAGGGCTCTCTTTACGGGCATGACAGCTTAATACCCTGTTATGTTAGTACGTTGGAGACAGGGGCAAATACTATGGATCGGTTACCCAGCCAGTTTAGCTTTTGGGTAATGGTTGGCCCCAGAGGGCAGTGCAGTCAACTATCATGTTGTAAGCATGCGTGACCAAAGATTTTCCAAACACCCTCTAAACATGCTAAATGCATGTCCCGACGGGTGTATTTTAGCAATCAAGCTAACAGGGGGAAACATGGGATGAATAATGACAGAAAGAATGGGGTGTGCCGCCTCCAGGGATCGAACCCGGGCCGCCGCCGCCGCCAGAGCCCAACTGTTCATGCGTCACGCTAAGGTGGTCGCACTCCTAAAAATAATTGTTATAAGTACCTTTGCGTGATTGCGCGATGAGCTTGACTGGGAAATCGGGGTCCACCGGCGCGCTGCTTCTGTTGGGTTTAGCAAGGTTAGGGTTAATATAGAAACATGAAAAAAGTGACTCAATAACCTAACCTATTTGGGTGTTTTGTAGCAATCAAGCTCATACTAACAGGGGGAAACATGGGACAAATAATGACAGGAAAAAATGGGGTGCCACCCCCTGGGATTGAACCTGGGCCGCCGCGGCTGGAGTCCATGTGATTGGGTATTACGCTAAGGGGGTCGCGCTCCCGAAAATAACTTTTTTAGATTTAATAGCAGATTGCTCGCTCAAATTAATAGCTCCCTTTGTGTCAACTCGTTTAAATATACTAGCTATATACTATTGTTCAAACTATATTGACTGCTCCCTTAGCCAACCTAACATAATTTGAACTTCTGCCCCTTATCTACCTATATGCTCATTTGTCTATGACCTAGTATTTCAGTCTAGGCCAAAGTACTTTCCAAACAAATTTAACCTTTAGGTCATCGACATTTAACCCATCTATGATACATTCCATCATGTCCTGTTTTTTTAAGATCCAGTTGATTTAACGTAACACAATTCCATATGTTTTGCCCCTTATCATATGGGAATTTGAAAATGATGTAAAACATTTGATTTCATCGGTGTTCTTTTGGTCTTGGTCAAGACAGACTGTCCAGCGGTGATTACAGAACAAGTTAACAACTTTTTAAGTAAATATAATGGATTGAACAATAACCCAACGCATTCTATACTGTCTGAGTCTTAGGAGTACTTGTGACTGGTCGGCTTCTATACTAGTGCGGTCTAGAGGCACATCAACAAATGTCACATTAAATCATGACATACTCAATCATGAGGTTATTGCCGAATACTGGCCACCGCATCGCACCACAAATAAGGCCTGAAGAAGGGAAAAATGGTCGGTGCAACTTGCTGAAATGAAATACTAACGAAATTAAAGTTGGTGAGATTTCATCTAAAAACTAGAGAAAAATTAGACTAAATTTGGGACTGATGTAAGTGACCAGCAACCCAATTAAAGGGGCATTGAGAGATGTATCGATATACTAAATGAGCAAATAACGTAAAGATAATCACTCATCAGCATAGCCCAAATCCAAAATGTCATACAATTCCGACATCGCTTTCATGCTAAAATAAGCAAATAACCAAATAACGGCACTTCCGAGTTGAGATTTGCCGCGAAAGTCCTTGAGTAAAACGATGCATAACTTCCGATTTCAGCACCTGAGTTTCGATATTATCATATCGAAACTAAGAAAATCATGAAATTTTATGTGATAAACGGCGAATGTTGGTAAACTGTTTCAGATGGTAGTTAGTATATGCCTAAGTATTACTTTGATTCAAAAAAAATGATTTCCAGGATAATTGAGGGCGCACTCCCATACGTATCTCTCAATGCCCCTTTTATAGGTAGCATGTGTCTGCTATGTATGGGAGATAACGGCACAGAATCTAAGATGCACCTTTTTGTGCTAGTCCTGATTAACTTCTATTGCACGGATACAAGGGCTATCTCATTCACATTGGAGTTACCATGGTTACATTATGATGCAATCACAAGAATACACGCTATCGTCTTCCCAGAACTTGAGATGACACATAAGTGTATGCGTGTGTATTGGGCTATTCCATTTGAAATCCATACACCCCCTATGTAAAACATTAACTTAATCTTTTCCACAGGGAGTATGAATTTCAAACAGGGTTACCTGCAGGGGTGAATCCATTTAAAAGCTGCACTCCCTGTGTGGAAGATTAAAGTAATGTCTTCCATAGGGGGTGTATGGATTTCAAATGGAATAGCCCATTATCTTTGTGTCTAATTAATGCAGGCATCAATGTGCAGCTTGAACTTACCCTCTTCAAGTATTCACCTGTATTCACCTTCCTTCTGGATAAACTAGGTCAAGATTAGATCTTTCATGCAATTTTTGGGGTCAAGATTCACCATTTCAAAAATATAGCTAAGCAAAGATTAGGCATCTAATCTTTGCCTAACCTGGAGGAGGGTAGGTTCAAGATGCACATTGATGCTTGCATAAGGCATGCAATGACATTGCTGTCACGATAAAAAGAGCAAAATACAAGGGAAAACAATTCAAAATATATATCATTTTAATATCAAAGGCCTAATCTATATAATTATATTAATTTTTTAATTAATAAAATGCAAATATTAACAATGCAAATGAATACCGACCCATGTTTCAGAATTTTTATTAGGAAATCATGTTTTAGTTTGTGAAAAAATGGCAACATTTTTACAGATTTGTGTGATTTTGTGTGTCCATTTGGAGGAAAAAAATGCCTGACCAACCCAACCTTAGAGCTGGTTTGGATTTTTGTCCCCCGTCACCTGTCTACAAAGTTTCCACATAAAAGTATGATAAGTCAGAATATTCATAAGAGATGGACAAGGTTTGCTGGCCACTGTAACAGAAGTGAAGAGCCAGTCTCCAAACTGGTGCACTGGCCCCAAACATGGCAAACGAAAGCTGGGAAGACCTGCTCTGACATTCATTGACTTACTCAAGCAAGATACAGATTGTAACATAAAGACAGCAAAGAAGGACCGAAAAGTGTGCAGAGCCATCGTAGATCGGGGACACCACCCGAGGTAAGCAAGCATTGTGTATGTATTTTTTTATAAGCTATAGATTGTGTATGTTGTGTTGCCCTCAGCGACCGACCCTAAACTCGTAGAAACTAGGGTCACAATAAGCTCTCTTCCATTGGTATCTGTCCAAGAAATTATACTTCATTTTTAGGTTTGGTTGGTTAGATGCAAACAAACCAAACATTTTTTAGGCCCGACTGGCTGCAACTTTCAAATGACCCGTAAAGCTTAGCCGAATTCACCTGCATGAATGTCAATGTTTTACAAAACTTGCAACATTGAATGTGATGTAAGGATATCTTTCCCGATAAGGATCTCAAGAAATTGTAAAGCTAGTAATTATTTTCATAACCAAAGAAGATTGATCTCACGCCAGGTTAGGGCAGTACAGATAAGGTGTGAACTGATCTTGCGCCAGATAGTTTTGAATTGCAACTTTTCTCACCATTATTTTAATGTTCATTGACAACACTGTTAACCTCACATTCTGATTCAGTTTCATTATCGATCTGTTCATTCTTTTGTCTTTTTGATTTCATATCACATCAATATTGGTTGAGAATTATTACAGTTGACAGTGGTGGTGAAGCTGGGGGTTTCATATTGTGGTGGGGCGGGGCAAGAAATAACAGTGAGCAAGTGAACCAACAAACTTCATCCAAAATGGTTGCCCCCCCCCCAAAAAAAAAGGTTTGAAAAACTGAAAAGCAACAAAAAAGAAAAGAAAGGTTAGACAAGTTAGAAAACAAACCCAAGTCCTTACAATAAAATAATCATTTAGTAAATAGTTTGATATTTACTTTAATATATAGAAATAACAGAAGTTGCATCCAACCAGACATTTGATAACACTCCTTGAAAAGTGAAGGGGTTACGAGTTCACAATCAAAGTTAAAGAAGCACTTTTGTCATTTTTAAGAACAAAAGTAGCATAGCTTTATTTGCATAATAAAGTTTGAGCAATATAATAGATCGAACTCTTTTACCCATTGGAGCGAAAATTGTTTTGTCAGGAATTGCGTTGGGCAACCATGGTTACCTCCGACCAATCACGTGTCACTTTCATGCCCGCTCCATTTCGGTGCCCAACATCTCATTCGCATCTTTGTCTTTGTACCGAGAGGATATCAAAAATAAAAGACCTCTCCCTCCCACTCATATGAATGGTACATTGTATGTACCTGATCGATTGCACTTTGTGTTTTAAGGCATGTAATGCCAGTCACAAGCCCTCTGGGGTAGATAATCTCTTTCCGGTCTAACTATTTATTTAAATTTTTTTTTCTAATTTTTTTTTTTTTTTTTCTATTTTTACTGTTCATTGGTTTTTTCTCTCCCTTTTCTAAATTGTCCAATCCTTTAAGCCATGTCATTCCTTTTTTCGTTCACTATTTTAAAATTTATTATAACTCATGTCAGCCATATTTTTATTTTTTTTCCCCGTTGCCATGCTACCTGATGGTCTTGGCTTAGGCTCCCCGCTGCCATGTTCCTTGACGATCTTGGCGTAGGTTAGGTTCCCCGTTGCCATGTTCCTGGATGATCTTGGCGTAGGTTCCCTCTACCGTGTTCCTTGATGATCTCGGTCGGCCCCTCCCGTTTGAGACCATGTTCCTGGATGATCTTGGTCTCCCTTTAGTTCCCCTTTCTGCTACAGCAGCTAACACAATTTTTTGTGCAAAAATATTAATAGTATTTGGGAGATAATTTGAAGACTCAGGGATTGAAATCCCATTTATTGACTGGTAAATATCAGAAATACTTATTATGTGGTCAAAGAAAATGTATTACTATTATTAAGTCAAACAAGAATTATTAATGTTTAGGTCTAATTGGTATTCTACTATTCGAGTATATAATTATGCCAACTTTTTCTGGCGTTGGTTGCCTGCCTCAAATTCCCAGAATTAATTTCAAAAAATGATAGACCTTTACAACTTTTTTCTGGCGTTGGTTGCCTGCCTCAAATTCCCAGAATTAATTTCAAAAAATGATAACACCTTTACAATTGATTAACGCATACTATAAAAGTAAGCATTGATAAAAATTAAGCCAAGTTCAAAGGTCATGAGTGCCTTCCAATTTGATAGTTTCGTACTTTTGTCGGAAATTAACGTTTTTGTACTATTATCTAGAATGTCCGAATCCCAGGGCATATATCTTGGCTAAAATAAATGAATAATCAAATAATTTTCAATGCAATGTACATGTATTATAAACGTGCCGAATACTGGCCAAATTATTGATTGATCAATGTACATGTATTTTAAACGTGCCGAATACTGGCCAAATTATTGATTGATATATATTAAAATACTCTTGGTTCAAGACTAAGATGCTACTACTCTATTCCTGACTGATGGGCTCTTCAATTTTTGATATCTAAGGGTAATCCCATTTACAATTCAAAACAATCTAAACATCAAACTCCAAATGTCATGAAATATAGATATATTTTGGTTGGGTATGATACAAAACTATCAGAAATATCTGAAAATGTTGAAGTACAGTGAAATTGCAGTTCATGTCTTCCTTTAAAACAAGTACGTCATGCAGCAAAGGATAAGTCAATCGCTGTCACATTTTTCACATTTTCTTTTCACTTAAATATAAATCCTTTTACCCTCTAGGGGTTGGCTTACCATGTGATCGTAAGTGGTTTAACAGAGGATTTTCCCTGCAAAACTGCTCCTGTTTTGTTACGATATGAGATCTTTATCGAAAAATTGCTGTTTTTAACCTGTTGGGTTACTATGGTGAATTTGTCACGATTACCACATATTCTAGCATGATTTTGATTGGATACAATAAGATCTTTTATCATTTCTGAGCCAATCAGAGAGCAGGTATTAATTATGGTTAAGTCAGGGTGCGCAAGGGGGGGGGGGGGGGGGGGGGGAGATAGTAAAATTACCAAATTCTGCTCTTGAGGTTGATCTTCCACCTATATATCAAGATGAAATAATATAATACTGTAAAAGTGGAAATTTTCACGCCACATTTATTTTCACACTTTTAACTTGCACAAATATATTCATTTTGTAGGTCTATGTAAGGAAGCTCAAAATAGCGAAAATCAAAACAAGCAAAATTGTTCAAAATCCACGAAGCGCGAAAATGTACGCGCGCGGAAATTTCCACTTGTACCATACCGTAAGGTAATGCATGGAAGTACTTCCCTCCATGGGTACAGGGAGATTCAGAATCCTTCTTTTTAAAAAATCTGTAAAAAGTGAAATAACTTAACATTTATGAGCTGCGTGACACATTTGACTATTTAAACCCAAGATAATAAAGTGCTGATATGTGATTTATCTTGACAAATCACTGATTTGTGTAAGTGTGTGCTTGCTGTGAATGCCATAGGGGGAGTTCACTAAGGGCAAATCTGTTATAATGTATGAATAGGAAACATACAGACCTATTCTGTTGAATTCTGGGCAGCGTGGAAACATTTAAAAGTGGTTCTTTCAAAATTGGTATTAAATGTGCAATCCCCTCAAATTTAACTGATCGTGGATATGATACAAGACAACAGTGTGTGTGTCACACTTGGCCCAGTTTTTTCGATCAGGTGGTGAACAAATATCTATAACATTTTATAAGTTTTTGGATTTTTGTTTTCAATCTTTTCCCCCTGACCAACCAGGTATTTTCAAAATAGAGACAATTTTTAAAAATCTGTTGAAAATGTTTATTATCATGGATGGTATTTATTTATTGTTTATTTAGAGAAAATTCAATGTTTTCTTAAATTAATTTTATAAATGAGGTTACTGATTTAGATCAGTGGGTTTTGTCATGTCGACATTTTGTCTACGTCTTCGCCTGTATTTCCCTGCAGGCTCTGTCCCTCTGGGTAGTGGACACAGTTAATTTAAAACAATAGATTCAGGGCACAGTCATTAACCTCTATTAAAGGCATATTATGTGATCTTTTCCAGGGAGCGCCCTCTATTCATGATTTTTTTTAGAAAGTAGATTTTCTTGCAGATTTACCTTTCTGATCATAAATCGTACATACATTCTAAGTTACAGAGCGATACGATTCCTAATTACCTCAAAATCATGGTTTTAGAGTGAATTTAGACTAGAGTAAAATAAGTTGTCGGTAAATCCGACAGTTTATTTTCACTCTAAAACCATGATTTTGAAGTAATTAAGAATCGTATCGCCCTGTAACTTGGAATGTATGTACGATTTATGATCAGAAATGTAAATCTGCAAGAAAATCAGCTTTCAATTTGTTTTTCGATGTTAAGGGCGTTCCCTGGAAAGATCACATAATATACCTTTAAGGCTCTAATAATCAATGGTCGCTAGGTTGACTGGCATTCCATATAATTATTATTATGTTTTCTTTCATGTTAACACTTGTTAATTAGCAATTGTTTCAGAATTTAACACTATACTAATTAGCCATTGTTTCTAAAACCTCATTAGTAACAATGTGACAAAACCGTACAGTTTGTCTACACAGTATGATCGCACCTGTAACAATAGTTATACCATGTTGGTATAATGGTGCATGCCAATATCTAAACAATAGCAAGATCAGGGTGTCATTGCCCGAAGATATACAACTACGTCTTACAGGCACTCTGTGACCACATAAACCTTGCATCTAATGCACTTATCAATTGCAAGCCCGGGCCCCTGGGACCCGGGGCATGGCGGGGACCATACACGAGTGTACAAAAAATGAAGCCCGGCTATGCGGGGTAGTGAACGCGGACGTACAAACTGTGCCCCCGCTAGCCGGGGTGTGTAGCGGGGACGTACGCTAAGGTTCACAAATGTACACCCCGGGCGCTTGCTATAAATAAGCTAGAGATGCGATGCGCTTGACGAAATGAGCCTAATAACACATAGGGAACACATAGAAATGCATTCCGTTGTGGTTGCAGAAACAAATAAGCGACCTTGGGACTGTTTGTACTTGGGACAATTTGTACGTCCCGGCCCTATCCCTGCTATCCCCGGGCCATGGATGCAATTGATAAGTGCATAATGGTAAGTATAAAGATGTAAACTAAGTACCCAGTTTCTGTAAGGGCCATTTTTCTCAATATTATGTGTACTCTCGAGGCAAAAGGATGCAGTTGTCTGTAAATGACTTTTGATATATTAATGGCATTAAGGCATGGAAAACAACGAATAAAAGACAATTTTACCTTAATTTTTCTTCATAAAATCAGTAAGCAGTATCGAAACTTACTCACAAAGGTGTCATTTTCAATCATTAAAACAGCTCCCTTTGTTGGTATTAAGATCTCAACTTTTTCTTTAAGGGACAACTGCACCATTTTGCCGCAACATTACTTACTGGATATGAGGTTACAGGGATGTGCCGGTAAATAGGCTCCCATTTTCATCCTCTGGTAACTGGATGACCCCTTTTCAAAGCCCTTTTTGGTTTATGGGTCTGAAATCCTTAATTTTGCTGTATTTCGCCAAAATTTTAGCAAAATATGTCAAATATATAGGACAATTATTGGTTTCTGGTAAACATATCCATTTCCCCCCGAAAATTGGTAACTGTTTGGGTCAATTTTCATTTTGCTGGCGGCACATCCCTACCAAAAAAACACACCAGGGTTACAGTGTGGATGTACTTTTTTCTAGTCTCAAATCCTATCTCAATTGGTGACCTACTTCTACAACCAAGAGCATATAATATGCTAGGTTAATACTCTGATATATTGAAGTTGGTAATCTCCATAAAAACATTGCATTTTCCAGATCTGTAGGGGTGTGCATTCAGTATTTTAAAGTGTGTTGGCCTATCTTGTATGTGGCCCTGACATTAAGACTAAGAGTAATGCTGTTTCAATATCAATATGTATCACTATCACAACCTATTTTTAACAGTCTTTATGCTTGACATGTCTAAGGCAAAGAACAAAATCTGTCTCACATACCCCGTATGTGTGCTTAAAAGTATTTGGAGTCACTTTTGCTGCAAAACCCTACGCAATGAGCTCAATGTGGTTTTTGGGGTGTTTTAGTTATCCAAAAAGTAAATAAAAACAATTGGCTCTGCAAGGGGGGGGGGGGGGGGGGGGGGGGGGGGGGAGTGGGCCAAAGACATTTTGTTGGCTATTTCTTTCTTTTTTTAATCGCAAATAGCATAGCTATTTTTCCAAATGTATAAGTCCATGGTGAGACAGACCTTCTTTTAGTGTGACTCTTTTAAGGATCATTTCGAACACTTTTTGTGTCAAATGACCAAGCAAATGACACAAAATTGTTAAATATGTATGTGTTGTTTCAAGAGAAATTATCAGCGAACCTGTGCTGCATGAACAGCAAATCAAAACAAAGCGTGTGGTGCGCGCATGTATGGCGAGCATGCAGAGTGCAATTGACACTTTCAATGCATTCTGTACCCTTACAGTTTCCTGCTTTCTGATTGGTTCATAACTACTAAGAATGCATGAATTCAGATCATACAATGTCATGATCACATGATTTCATATCCCGATAAATACATGATAGTTATCATATGTGACGGAAATACTCGATTATTTTATACAGATATTTGGCATTTTTGATCAAGGAAGCTACAGTCAAGTCATGAAATAATGGCAAAGTTTCAGGAAAATGTCTAATCCAGATTTTTTTTGTGAGATAAAACACATAGATATAGGCATATTGAACAAGATCGCGCTCTCTTTGGAATCAACAAGAGGTCTTGTTACTTTTGATAACATTTTCAATCAAAAATCAATTTTACAATTGCGATATGATGAGTGGAGTAATTGCAATATCACATTTTCTATTTTAAAAAGTGCCTTGACCATACCTAATTTTACCCAAAAATTTTGCTTTTTGTTTGCTTGTTTGCATCACAAATAATTAATTATGGATCTTTAAACTAAGTAACAGATTAGGAATTTCATTATCATGTTGCAATATCAGGAAAATAGTTCATAAAGATATATGAATTTTCCAATTAAAAAATCCCAATTATATTTCATCAGACCACTGAGTGTTTCTAAATTATAGCTATAACACACCAAACACATACAATTATATATTTTTTCACATAAACGGTCTGTACCAAATGACAAGTACCCGTAGGCCAATGCACTCCTCCCAGCACCACAGGTGCCATACTGCCATTGTATCACTGTATCACGCTGCTTGACCATGACCATGAAGGCTACCTGACATTGATAGTACTGGCATGCCTAGTCTAAGCCAACACATTCTGGGGTCGGGTTTCTTCAGGTAAATATATGAAATCAGATGGTTTATATTATGTCCAAATATGACAGAATAGTTTGACATTTTGAAGGTAATATCTTGATTGGCACCGTGGGTCAGAGCCAGGGGGGGCGGTGATTTTGGAAAATATGGTACCCATTTTTAGGGGTTTTGCTTCATTTTAGATCCAATTTTCGCAAATTATCGGGAAAATAGACCTAATTGTTGCAAATTTTTGTGAAAATAGACACAAATTTCACAAAAAATAGACCCATTTGTAAAATGTGACCCCATTATTAGGGATTTGCAGCACAAAATCATACCCCATGTTTAAGGATTTGTTGCAAAAAAAAGCTCCCCCCCCCCCCCCGTATACCGTCTTAGGCGAGTACCGCCCCCGGGTCAGAGCATGAAGCTATGGTTTAATCAGTTCCAAATTGGTGAGAAATATTTTATTCTTATTCCTACGCACGCAAAAGTAATCCAAGCGTACACATGCGATTATGGCAATACGCACACGGTTTTGGATGCCACACATGTGATACACAGTATACCTGCTGTGTTCATACTCGCCCGGGTCCTTCTCTATTCATTCAATGTTGTTATTAAGGAGACTTTACCAATTTGGAACTGATCAAACTATATGTATAGTCAGAGCCTCAGAGGGGGGAACGTTAAATTTGATTTGGGTAAAAGTGTTTGGAACACACAAAAAAAGGGATTGAAAATAAGGGGCAAATTAAGCCTAAAGGGTTAGATAAATGATCAAACTTCAATAGGAAATTAATTGAAAGTTGATGCATCACTTGTTCCGCAGAAACAAATTACATTTTCCCTAATATCAAGAATTGATTCAGCTTTGAAACAGTGTTGTTCATGATCGGTGATTTTGAAATGGTAAAGGCTGACATAATAGGCCTGTAATTTACACGGATGTGTCAGTAGTGGGAAATACAACTTTTAATTAAGACAAATTCCAGCTGCTAAACCTCCCTCAAACCCTTAAAGGGGAATTGAAAGATTGCTGAGAAAACTGAAATTGGGAAAAAAGGAATTGTTTCAATATAGCGCTTGATAGAAATTTGGTTGAAGAATTTATGTGGTGAGTGGTGCTGATAATTTTGATGTGATCTACATCGAAATTACCAAATCATGAAATTTTACACGATAGACGGTGAATTAAGATAATGGTTTCAGATGGTAGATAGTATATGTGACCTGTCACATCAAAATGGACATGTTGGAGGGCAGAGTCAAATCTGAGTTATTGGTATGACTTGAAAGGGCAGATTTCATGCTTTGAAATGATACCATGTCGATGGTAACAGGACTTTGTAATCAGGAGATATGATTTGAAGAAGCATTTCTTTCTATTATTTTCTTTATATTTCAGCAAATATATTAGTCTCTATCTCAAAGCTGTGTCTTTCGACAACATGTCCATTTTGATGTGACTGGTCACTTGTGCCCAAGTATTAATATGTAGGTGCAAAAAACATGATTTCCGGGAAAATTGAGGGGAGCACTCCTATACATATGTCTCAGTGCCCCTTTAAATAAGCCATTTAATTTGTCAATGGGCAACATTTGAATGTATTGGAATTCAATATAAACCGCAAATCACCCAACCCTCATTTACGCATGACCCTGAATCTTTTTCAAACTTAAAAAAAAATTCCAACGCAATCGTGGAGTTACCAGAGGAAATGACAAGTTTTGACTAATAAAACAACATGGACCATTAAAAGAAGATGTTCGTAGTAATTGGCTGTTTTATATTTAAACTTCATGCCTGATGACCATATTCAAAAGACAACTATCTCTTTTTAGCTAACATTGTCAGCTGTACTTTCAGCAAAAGGTGTTTTGTTGTTGAATAGAATCATCTTTAGGCTGCAAAATTGTTGTATGAGCAGACAGATTTCGTAGGGTATTGTAGATAAGACTGGTGCTTATTTCCCAATTCTTATTTAAATTGTTGGTAAGTTTTTGATACAATTCTAAGATACAAAACATTTGAAAACGTATTCAAAAATTGAAGAACAAAAATTAGGAACAATAACTGCAACCAAACTTTAGGGAGTGTTCATGAATACCTTGGTTGGCGGGGGTTGGAGAAAATGGAGGGGGAAGAAAAAAATGTCCCCCAAAAGAGGGGATCACAAAAAAATTGGTACTTAAAAGGGGGATCATTTTATGCGCTTCGCACATACAAAAAAGATCTAAATTTTGTCCTCACTTAGCGCACAAGAAAACCCACATTTTACAATTACATGCTTCGTGCACAGTCGAATCTAATGATGCTCGGTATCACCATAAAAGGGGGGATCAAGAAGAAAAAAATAGTGATGTTTGGGGGATCAAGAAAAAAAATATGTCAGAGGCTCAAAAATTTCCAAACCCCCCACCAAAGTATTTATGAACACTCCCTTAGGGACTAAATATAGTTAGTAGCGAAGTAAAAAACAAAGAAAACAATTAATAAATCAAATAGAGTTAAAATACACCAGTGTTTCTATGGGAGAAGATTTCTCAAAAGTTGACTAAACGTGTGATCTTGTGCGCGATCCTACCGATGGTTATCACTACAAATAATTATATGGGTCATTACCTGCCACTAGACCGGTACAGACAAAATCATGTCTCAATACACTGTACAGAAGTCAAAAGTACAAAATTAACAGAAGTAACAAAAGACCTGTTTGTTTTCCTAAGAAAAGATATGTTTGTTCAAAATTGACAATGTTTTTATTGGTATTATTCAATTGTTAATCGGTTGTCATTTTGTTGGTATAGGTGTACAGGTTTGATCATTGACCTGAAGAATCGGGATAAAAACAGAGCCATCCACATTGGGTACAGGTTAAGTGTATTTGGATTGTTTGCTACATGTAAGGTCTTCCCACAATGCATTGCGCGAACGCCAGTCATAAAGCTTTTTCACACGATGCATTTGTTGAGCTCTTAAGTTTTAGAAATAAGAAAAAGGAACACTGGTAAGTAATTTATTCATTGATGTAAACTAGAACCTACCTAAGAGCTCCAACAATGAATGCGCTATGAAGCCATGATTGTGTGCACAGGGGCGTAGCGTGGTAGTTTTGAATGGGGGGGGCACCAACATGAAAATGTTTGGTGTCCAAAAAATATAATTTTGCTGGTACCATCCACGCGGTGCGCAGCTCGGACAGGGGGGTGTCTGAGGGGGGATGTGCCCCCCCCCCCCCCTATGAAAAAAAAATCAATTTTCGAACTCATTTGGTGCGATCTGGTGTATACTTTTTACCAAAATGTTATCGAAAAGCCACCTCTTCATTTCCAATAAATATTTTGTATTTTTATCAACGCACGAACGATTTGAGCATATTATCACGGATATATTTTTGATTTAAGTATAGATGGTTTAAAAGCTCGAACAGGGGGTGTTTGAGGGGGGATGTGCCCCCTCAGAAATAGAAGGAAAAAAAATCAATTTTCGAACTCATTTGGTGCGATCTGGTACATACTTTTGATCATTATTTTATTGAAAAACCACCACTTCGAGACCCAATATATTGTTGAAACCCAAGTGTAGAAAAACGCAACAATTTTCAGTTTCTAAACTAAAATGTCTAGAAAACTTGCCTGAAGCCACCTTTTTAAGCTTATATATTGTAACATTGAAACTAATACGCGCGAAGCGTGCAAAAAAATTGCATTTTGAACACTAAAAAGGTTCAGCAAGACGTTTTTATAACGCCCTCCACATAATGTTTAGAATATTGTGGTTCGAGACCCATTTTAATACTTGAAACCTGGCATTTTTAACACTAAAAATGTCCAGTAATATTTAGAATATTTACGATGATTCCAGACCCATTATGATAATGTTGAAACCATTTGAAAAAGTGTGCGCGAGGCGAGCAAAAAAAGAAAATCAGTTTTGAACTAAAATGGTCCAGAAAAAAAACGTTCCGGAAGCCACCTTGAATATTAAATGAAACATTGAAACTCATATACGCGCGAAGCACGCAAAAATTGGCATTTTTAACACTAAATAGGTCCAGTATAATGCTTTAACGACCCCCACATTAAAATTAGGGGAACGTGAACCCGTACCCCCCCCCCCTTTGCACCGCACTATGCCCCTACTCTTCCTACTCCTTCCCTACCTCCTTCTCTTCCTTCTTCTTCTCCTCTTCCTCCTTGTTTACTCTTTCGTCAATGGGGGTGGGGGAGGGGGTGGGCATGGCCTGCTGGGCCATCCCCTGGATATGCCACTGGCTCTCTCCCCCTCTCCCTTTTCTCTCTTTCTCCCTTTCACTTTTTTGTCACATTAATTACGTTGTTCAATTAAACATTATAATTTAATTTATACTTCTCAAATGATTTTTCTTTGAAATATGGCACTGATATACGTATTATTTGCAATTAGGCCTATATAGGCCTAATTGCAAATAATACGTATTTTTTAAGAAACACCGCGGCGGATCCCGGGATTTTCGTGTTGCCGATGTGTTCGAAAGATACCAGGGCACGGTCTTGCAAAGTGATTTCGCGCGCCGTGCCATCGTCTGGATGCAGCCTTGAGTACCCCCCCTTTATGATTCCCGATCAGAATTAAACACCATCCTGACGATAAACGATTCTTTCGTTTAACTTTCTTCCTTTCTTTCCCAATCCTTTATATTTTCTACCCTCCTCTTCCTCTCTCTTTTCTTCCTTCCCTTTCTTTTCCCCTTTCCTTTTCCCTTTCTTTCCCCTTCCCTTCCTTTTTTTTTTCTCCGAAAATCATTGGGGGGGCCCATGCCCCCCGTGCCCCTATGACGCTACGCCACTGTGTGTGCATGTCTATGGGAACCGAGACAAATTGGAGACCAGAATAAGGGCATTTTGCAAAAACGCAATGCATTACGGTGGTGTCTTTAAAATTTTCTTTGCTACATGTTTAATACTTTCAACGCGGCAGTCGTCTGCAGACGACAGTTCCAAAATGTCACAAAATGTTTCAAAAATGTCAACATTATTGAATTTCATGACCATATTTGGAATCACCATGAGCAGATGAGAAATGCATTCAAATGAGTATAAAAATCTCTAGTATTGGTTCAGTAATTCTTGAAATAGACTTTGAAAGTTGGGAAAAGGTTTTTGAAAAATATGTTTTGTATATGTTAAAACTAATAGTCACGTGGAAAGTGTGAAACATGTTACATTAAAGCAATATTATGTGATCGTTTACAAATTTGTACACATCTTTTTCTCTATTATAATGTTTGGCCTATCAGGAAAGACATTCCTGAACTCATAATTCTATCTTGACTGTGCTTTAAGTAAATAACATGATCACAGAACTTTACTAAATCATGCTGAAAATCTACTTCCAATTTAAGGATTGTTTCAAAATTGTTTACTTTATTTTTGTCATAAGTATTACATACTATAATTGTGTTCACTTGTGTGCAGTGTTGTGATTGTAGCCGGAAACACTGTAAACGGCGTGTCAAACCATGGAATTCTATAGAGAGAATTATGTTAAAACTTAGAGATAGATTTCAATATAGAAAAAGATGTCAAACATAGAAAATAATTTCAAACATTTTAAAAAGATTTCTCAAGTATATAACATAGCGTCATCAATCTGAAACAGAAGAAACCATCTCAAAAACAAATAAGTGGTGTCAAACAGTCTGCATCAGATAAAGGTGTCAACAGTATCATCTGATAAAAGTGTCAAATAGTCTCATATAGAAATCCAAAAGGCTATAAGAATATTTGTTATACAATAGCAAGTGAATTGTCAATTTGAACAATAGAAAGTGACAGTGAGTTCCTGGGTTCAATTCCTCAACCAACCTATATCATTATAATATGGCTGTTTTTTGTAACATACACGTTCCTTCAGCATTCATAGTTTACCTCGGTTATAGGCCTGTTCATTTCACCATAGATAATGAAGGTATGGATGGCGAAGTAATTACTTTCTAATGAAACTATGCTCGTCTCGGCTTAAATACGCGCAACACAACACAAAAGCCTGTTTAGTCTTTTGCACTGTCCTCAAACAACAATTCATACATAAATAAAACATCACTCTTGTGCCCATGTGCATTAAGTATTGATTTGAGTTTTGGTGTTATTAAAACTGGGTAAAGAAGATGAAACTTCACAAAGAGTGTAACATCAATCGCATCAGTAAATGTGCGTATTAATTTAATACATTTCAAATATTATAAATATTTGAATCACCTTGACTTCGTTTCTCAAACTTTTGTTATATATACCATCCGCTTCTATGAAATATGGTGTTGCTGCAATCAAAGACTTGTAATGCCTTGCTGCAATAGACTAGCAGTACCACATTTTCAAACATGCCAGTTATACAGGTGTAAGCGAGACCATGGCGAGACGCACATAGTATCAGCTCTATACAACATTTCAATGGGATTTCAATAGACAAGTTTGTCCCCGTATTCAAGGTCTATGATTTCACATGCCATTACTCTGCTTACAATCCAGCCTTATTACTATCAATATATGATTCGGACAATCAAATTATTAAATGTAGATAACAACAACAAAAGGTAAATATGCCCAATTTTCAAATTGTGATGGATGATAGATTCTTCATAGAAGTGATAGTATCATTGGAGAATAATAGCAACAAATTGGTCGGGTTAATATCCTCAATACAACAGGTATTTTGATTGCCTATTTTCTATGCGGATATTGAACAATAACTTTTGATTGATAAAGTAAAGTATAGGCCTAAATTGCAGCATTTGTTCACTAGTTCAATGCCACTGTCTGCACTATATTATGTGTACATTTGTGATTGTGTGCTGTGCTGTGCCTAAATGCAGATCCAAAACTTACAAACTTCGCTTAACTCTTTAAACCCTGGTGGCATGGTTTGGGAATAACTATCAGAACCCTACCCTTTATTTGAATTAACCCTAACAGCACTGAATACTACTAAATACTACTCTACTATAGTGCTAGTTAATAGCACACACTTTTTCAGTCTATCTCCTGATGCACTCAGGCGGGTTATCATATGCGGACGAAAATCTTAAGATTTTACAAGCTGACCTGTTGGCTCGCTTACAAAGTGACAGGACTGTCATGCAGGCGACATGGGTTCGATTCCCAGCACCGGCAGAGCTGGTTCCAACCCCCCAACCCCCTAATTTGATCCTCTAATTGAACTGTAAATGGAGGGGTTACCACAAAATGCAAAACACATCCAATAACTAAGCCATGACTATTCAAACTGATATGATCAAATAAGAAAACGCTTTTATTTGTCTTCAGTCAGGGACTTGGTGCCCGTGTCTCCTAACTTCATTCGATCAAATATTAATTTTTTTGACAAACCTATTGACTCAATATACCCATTCTTTTGTATTTCATTACCGACAGTCTTCCTACATTACATATCTGCATATTGACACATGCCATTCAATAGAGACCAGAATCCCAGACAATATCCAGCTATTCAAACACAAGTATTGAATGAAAATACCAGGGATTAAGTCATTTCAAACATTGCCAAAGTCAAGGCGGCTGCAACATTGACAAATTACGACCAATGTCTTCATAAATAGGTTTAATTGTTTGTTATACCGTCTATGGTTATAAATACAATAGATATGGGTACTTTTGCTTTATGTTATGTATGTGGTTTACTGTGTTCTCGTTTAGCTGTTTGATAGGTGTTATACATGTTTGGTGGTGAGGGAATCAGGGTGTGTCAAAAAGTTACATTCATTCATGAACTTGATTTTTACAGCAAAAAATACATTATATTTCTACAGGTACAGGAGAGTCAAAATGGGGTTTATTCCAGAAAAAATGCTATGAATATAAAAAGGGTATGTCCTGAGGGTGTGGAATTGGGGTAGAACCTTGTAGGGTAGGGGGTTTGAAACAGTGTATTGACGACTCAGGTCAATGACTATAGGCTTCAGTCACTGAAGACTTAGGGGTAAGTTGTAGGCGTTTAGAGTGTGAGTTGGAGGGGTGTAGGAAAAGTAATTTGAAACACACCAATGTGTCCTTAGGAAGATGATGATAAATGTTAGCTGACAAATACTAGCCCTTTTTCAAATCTAAACACCCTATACAAGTTACTGGCCACATATGCATAACTGCAACTATTTGGTTCAGTGAGCTCACATATAGATCGGAGTGCTGATAAAATGGAATAACAGTTGACATTGTGTGTAAACTTGACATTATGATCAATATCTACAATCATTTATCAAATTGGTCTGTTTGTATCAACCATGCACACAGTTAAAAATAAATGCAATGTTTCCCTCAGAGGAAACACGCTTATAAATAGTTGTTCATGTGATTTGCTACTGGACAGCGATGAAAGAGCATCTAAGGATTACCACCTTTAAAAATCAATATTTTATCAATTTTCTTGATATTTCTAAAGTATAAGCTTTTCATGGCAAATTTGACAACACTTAAGGAAATCGGAAACTAATCCTTCCCCTTCGTGAACTATGTAAGTAACTTTGTTTTCATGTTTAATACAATATAATTAATATAATTTCTCCATCATGCTTGTTGCTAGAGAGGTGGGAGAAATATGGGAAGTTGAACCCTAATAGGTCTGTATGCACAAAAGAGTTAGACCGCTTCTAAAGTTAGACCTGGTCTAAGTGGATTTTAGTTTTTTTGAAAGCACACCTTTAATTACATTTCCTTCTCAAATAAGCTAACAAATTATAAAGATTCGGATGCAAAGTTCAAAAATAGTACAAAATATCTCTTGAAAATGCAGAGGAAAACAGATTTTGAGGCATGAATAAATTTCACTTAGACCAGGTCTAACTTTAGACCTGGTCTAACTCTTTTGTGCATATGGACCTAAGCCGTTATATGTACTTCTAACACTTCAATGCCAATTGTTCTCAATAGTTCAGTTGGTGGAGCGTCTGTCTGGAGTTCGGGAGGTCCCGGGTTCAAATCGTGGTCGAGAAATGAATTGTTCATTTCAATTCATTTCCTGACCACCACGAGGGAATGATTAATTATTATCATCACTTCCACCTCGTGAACTAAGTAAGTAACTTTGATTTGATGTTGAAACATGTTAACCCCCTGAGAACTACCAGCCAATTGGTCAGAAAGAGGGATACATCATTTATTGCACCAATGGGAGACATTGTTAGAATAATTGTATCCCTGATAAAGATCGGGGGTGAAATAGTTTAAAAACTGTATCGTAATTGGTCATTCAAATGAGTATATCTTGTAATTAACCAATCAGAAACATTGTTTGATAGACAGGTAGTGCCCAGGGGTTAAAAGAATAGATTTACCGCCCACTTCACAACATGAATGTAAACATCAAAGGCACCGATCTGTCGGTAAAGCAGTCAGATGAATACCTCTAGAGCATAACGCAATAAAAAATATTATTCAAAACATTCTTGTAATCTTACATTGTGTTTGGAATAATGTTGATGTACTGTTGTATGTACACAAGACATCTAAAAACGTTGTTTTTTATTTGTTGAATTTTAATATGGTTGAATTATTATTTCTCAACTCTATTGTATTAAAAACATTCCTTTCTCAAACTCTTCCCCAAAATAAATTCTAAACAATTGTCTTGATTTCAATAGAAAATTGAAAACGATTTAAAATTCTAGCTTTCATCTAAATTGATAGTACATTAACACCTGGGTACAGAACTTTGTGATAAATTTGTGACACATTTTTAAACACAAACCTTGTAATTTGTTATAGTAAATAATTACTCCACATTTCAGGGGGAAATTATGTGGAAGGAAACATTCCCCTGTCCACCACGCCAATTTTTGTAATTGTATAAATGCGCTAAATTTGGTGTGAAACTTATGCCAATTGTATGTAATTTGGACATAAAGAGCTGTATTCTCATACTAAACGCAAGGACTATCAAACCATCTCAATTGAAAGGTATCTTTTCAGTCTTTTGGACCCCAATCTAGGCCTACTTAACCGGTTCCAATCTTCACAAAAACAATGCAATTGTATGTAATTTGGACATTAAGAGCTGTATTCTCATACTAATCACAAAGACTATCAAACCTTCTCAATTGAAAGGCATCTTTTCGGTCTTTTGGACCCCAATCTAGGCCTACTTAACCGGTTCCAATCTACAAAAAACTTATATCAAAAAATAATCAAGTTGAGCCTGGGAACTTTACAACATTATTCTAACAATAATGACTCACAATTTAATGTTGACTTAGAAGAGAACAATTTGATTGTTCAATTAATAATAATAATATGATGCATGGATAGCCGATTGTCAACCACTAATATCCTGTATTGGCTGTGCTAGTTGCGGCAAAGTGTCTAAGATATCTAATGGCAATTGGCAATGGCAAGGCCAAGTCAGCTATTACATTTAAGCATAATGATTTTGAGTATGTTTCTACTGGGCAACTTAAAGTCATATTATGTGATCTTTTCCAGGGGGTGTCTATTCATGATTTTTTTTTTAGAAAGTAGATTTTCTTGCAGATTTACATTTCTGATCATAAATCATAAATATATTCCGAGTTACAGAGCGATACGATTCCTAATTACTTCAAAATCATGGTTTAGAGAGTGAAAATAAACTGTCAGGTCTGCGCGACAACTTATTTTCACTCTAAATTCACTCTAAAACCATGATTTTGAAGTAATTAGGACTTGTAACTCAGAATATATATACGATTTATTATCAGAAATGTAAATCTGAAAGAAAATCTACTTTCTAAAAAAAATCATGAATAGAGAACGCCCTGGAAAAGATCACATAATATGCCTTTAATAGTAATTAACACACAGTACCAACCAACCCTTCTCCCAGTAGTAGAAACGGTCAAATAATGCACTTATCAATTGCAAGCCCAGCCCCATTTTTTGTACGTCCCCGCTACAGTCCCAGCCCCTCTTTGCCGGGACAAAGTGTACAGTCCCAGCCACCATTTTGAGGTTGCATAAGTACTGAAAGAATATGATTGTTTCAAAATGCTTACCCTTCAAAAGTCATGTACTGATCATGTAAGCTTTTCAAATTCTAGGACTTGAGATTTGCAAGCTTGATCCTGATATTAGGTGTGTTTTGGGCTTCTAAACCCTGACCCCCTGAGTACTACATAATCTACTTGTAAGCCTCTCTGAAAGCACATGTGCGGACGGTTTTCGATGCATAATCAACTGAGCCTATATAGTGAGCGCGTTATACTGCGCGAACGAGTAGCTGGGGTCGTGGCTTAGTGGGTGGGACGACCCCCGGATCGATTCCTGGCTATTCCCCAACGATTTAGTTGGTGTTTTCTCTTCCAATTGTGATACCGGTTAAAAACCCTATACGGGGTAAGGGTTAATGAATTGACAGCTTAACAAATAAACAAATGAGTAAAATAAACTTAAGAAACTGAAAGTGTTATTCATTCTTTCATTCTGAACAGTGTTATATCCATGTTAGTGTTGACAAATACAGTGCAACCCCCTTCTTACGGAAATATGTGTCATGGTTGAATGTAATTTGGAGATTTCCCATCAGAGATTTGTCGATATAAGATAAGAAATAAAGTGTGTACAATATGACGGTCAGCTATTGTGAACATGGTGAATGCATATTTGAAATAAAAGGTCATCATTACTTTTGACAATTTAAACTTCATGCCTTCTTGTTTTATTCGGAGAGGGGGTGCATGATACTCAATTATATATCGTCCAGTGTTCTTCTGGTGTCATTTTTTAAAGGTTTTAACTGAAGGGTTTGACATTTGTTATGCAGATTTTTTCAACAGTCAGCACTCATTTCTTGTATTTTTATTGTCAGTTTTAGAAAAGCAAATATGACTAATTTCCATTTCCTAAGTTTTGCTTGAAAAATGTGTATCCTGTTGCTTTATGTCATTTTAGCTTAGTATCATTTTACCAACATCTAGACCTCTCTGTATGAATGATCCAATCATAGTGTCAATGGGGAACTGCTGCTGGCCTGTTCCTATATGATGCCTTAGGTTTTCTCTAGAGCTGAACATTGATTTCTTTCTAAGGAGAATTTGAATTCAAAATTTATTTTGTGACTAAAAGGTGCTTAAAAGCACCGTTTAGTCACAGAAATAAATTTGTGATACAAATATCTTCAAAATGGCAAAATGCAAAATGTTGCATTGAAGCAAAGACTCCTTGATTGAAGCGTAAACCATCAAATAGATGGAAAAAGTTACTTCAAGCAGAAATAGTGACATATTAATTTAATTTGGTCAAAATAACACAGAGATATAAAAAGAAATTGGGTTGTGCTTATCATATAGACCATCAACTCCCCCTTTAGGTGCAGTTGTATCTCCCCTCCCACCGGGATCTGTGCCATGTAGGTATTGATTTCTTTCTCAGGAGAATTAAGCACATTTTATTTAGTCACAAAATAAATTTGATGATTCAAATATCTTCAAAATGGCATAATGCACAATTTTGCAACATCGAAGCAAAGACCCCTCGATTGAATTATGAAGCATAAAGCATCAAATAAGTGACAAATATGACTTCAAGCAGAAATAGTGAAATATTAATTTAATTTGCTCAAATTAACACAGAGATATAAAAAAATTGGATTGTGTTTATCATATAGACCAGGATATAGACCATCAACTCCCCCTCCCCCTTTAGGCGCAGTCGTATCTCCCCTCATCGGGATCTGTGCCCATATTGGTGGCAGAAACGAAGGTGGGGGGGGGGGGGGGGTACACTCTTGGAAAAAAGGGTGCTTCAGAGGTTCTTGGCTGTCCCGTATATGGAACCCTTTTTAGAACCTTTATGAGGTTCCACAAAGAACCTTTAAAGGTTCAAAAAGAACAAAAATGCGTCTTTAGAACCTCTAAAGGTTCTCTACAGACGTTTTTGGGGTTCTTAAAACTAAAAGAACCTTTAACCCTGAGGGTTCCATATACGGGACAGCCAAGAACCCCTGAAGCACCCTTTTTTCTAAGAGTGTAGGGGGACACAACCCCCTCTGTGTCCCCCCTTAAATGTGCGTCCCGTTGAAATTGTATAATGTCCCATCCCGCTAAAGTTGGATGCTTACGCCACCACTGTCTATATGCCACCACTGTCTATATGCCGCCACTAACAGTGAAAATTTGCGGTAAATTTGATATGATACAGATCAGCCTAAAAGTGCGACAAGGTCTAGAAGATCTATTCTAATTTGTTACTGTTCAGTGGCATAACATCTGGGACATGCAGGTGGTAATACTGATGACTTATACCAATTCCGACGACTTTTGCCCAATAAACACACCAAAATTATGCTAAATGAGTCTTTTTCACCATCTGACCAGGCCCAATCCACCTACAATTGACCCCTGTTCCGCGCCTGTTACGCTCGCTAAGATTTTTATCAGATGCAGAGATACTGTACATAGGGAAGGCAATGGTGCATATAAACTAACATAACACCGCCACTGTAGAGTAGTGATCGGTTCATCCATGCGGATTCACAGATTCATATCATAACCAAAACATAAGGCAAAATAAAATATAAACCTGTTTAGTGTCCCCTCCCGCTTCCTTTTTGGGGTCCGCTCCAATTTTCAAGATTTGTTTTTCTCTTTATTTCAGTCATAACTTTTTTGTTCAGGGGTTTCAGAGTTTAAGATGTTTGTAACAGGTTTGTATCTTTCTTAAATGCATTTTACACAAGTTTGATAGTGACCAACCCCTCAGAACAATGAAATAAAACAGATTAAAAAGGGCCTCCTCCTTTTTCAGGTTCGCAAAGTTTATCGCTTACCAGGGCGATTTTGTACTAAAAGTGGGGAAAAAAATAAAATAAAAAGGGCCCTCCCCTTCCTTTTTTGAAAGTCCCGATGCTAAACATGTTTTTATTTTATGTTGCCTAACCTAAAAGTAACCGATCAGATACGGGGTAGAGATGCAGTAGCGTGTCAATGAAGGATTAACCCGTATGCTCATCAAAGACACCGGTTTGATTGATCCATTAATACTCTGTATATGTAGACAATAGACGACATTGTTATTGTTTCAAAATAATGTTTATATCTCAAACAGATACTTTCATGTTAAATCAAATATAAATTATTGATAATGTGAATGCGCATATTAGGCATTTGTATGATCACACATGCGTGCATTGAGAATATTAATTCAGATTATGAATTTAATGGATCAGATTTATTATCCAATTTCTTCAAATTCTTTCTTATGATTACTATAATGCGATTTAGAGAATATTATCTGCATTACTTTAATCCCAATTTATAGCTTTGTGGACAAGATTTTTTGTTAGATACAATGTAGCATTCAAAATCTATTCAAAACAAATTAACAATTTCAAAAGGTCTCATGATCATGGCAGGCTTGAGAAACCTAACCCGACTCAGTATTACAAAGTGCATCAACAAGTGTATACTGGTATTCCCCCTCCACCCCCACCCCTACCCCCACTTTACCCCACTTAATATCTCTTTCTCATTGTATCATCATGGAAGGCTTTATATGGTGACAAAAAAAGCTTTTTCGAAGCTCATATATGTGGCCTGAATGTAAGACTGGGATAAACACATGCAGAAGAACCCAGCTTCGACAGTCCTGCTGCTAGTGGTTGCTGATTCTTCCCAGTGGCGTAGCCATAGCCAGGGTCACTTGTCAGGGGGGAAAGGGTATTTTTCCGGGTGAACACCAGTTCGACCCGTTTTTTCATGTAACTTTTTGATTTGCCGGGGGGGGGGGGTTAGAGGCATTGAGTTCGCATACCGGCGTGAAAAACTGCAATTTTCCAACTAATTTACCTGTCTTCCTTTCTCCTTTCTGTCCCTTTTCCATTTCCTTCCCTTTTTGTTTCTTCTTCTCCCTTTCTTTCCCTTCATTTGCCTTCCCGATTTTCCCGGTCAAATTTTCTTTCGGGGGGGGGGGGGGGGGGCACTCTTCTCCCCCCTTGCACCACCTGGCTATGCTACTGGTTCTTCCCCCTGGTCCATTTGTTTCCCTGGTCTGGTAGTTGTATTCCCCAAACCACCAATTGGACAATAGAGATTTATATCATATATCTTGTAGACTTGATATATTAAAACGTAAACACAACATGTGAGCACTTATTTAATTCTGATCAATATTTGGTGATTCCAACAGTAGGCCGAAGCTATAAATACTAATGAAATACAAACACCAGGTGGCAGATATTAGGTCTGAACAGATAAATAAATTGTATTTACTATTTGTTTACATTCCTGTTAAATGATGACTTCACACTGCATTATCTTATCAATCAGTGAGTATCATGCCACCATGTCCACAAAACTAAACCTCGGAACATTTTTTGTCCACTACTAACCGTGACTGCATGACGGAGGTGATTCAATTCAGTTTGCGGTACATTCTCGGTGATAAGTTAAATATTGACATTGGGTCTGCATGATTATTCTAAATATCACAAAATTAGGTCTTATTTATTTGCCCTCATATCCGTGGACCAAATTTAGTTTTTGGACACTTGTTTATGGCTGGAAAATTAGTACTTTGGGAATGTGTCCTTTAAATAGAACAAAAGGGGGTCTTTTCCAGGTAAAATGTCTTATTTGACTCCCTTGGTCAAATATGCGTTAATTTGGGGGTTGGTAAATTTTAGAACAATCGTGAGATATCTACCCCTCGTACAAAGCTAATATCTATAAATACAGCTTTTATCAACATTTAAGTTTACCCAACTTTGATATCATCACGTTTCTCACATCATCCATACTCTGTCATGTCTGTTATGCAACACCCACATGTAAATTCATAAAAACCTCAACTTTATTATCTGAATATGTTTACTCAAATTTGTTATGATCTCATTTTTCAGATGCTTGATATGCCGTTTGTGTGCCGACATAAGGCCAACAAAAAAAGAAGTTGTGTTTGCCCTCAAGTGCCAAAAATTTTAAATCAGGTCGGTCAGTCGGATTTTTTTTTTTTTTTGGCTGAAAAATATATGCTTTATGGCCAGACAAAATCGGTATAGGCCCATATGTCAATTTAACTAATGTTTCTAGTGTGACAGTAGTCTAAAAAACATTTATTTAAGCTTACTTATTCAAGAAATAGTAACATTTAGACACTTTTAATCAAATTTAAATCTAAAAACAAAACATATGGTTTTAGGGTCGGTCGCTGAGGGCAACACAACTTTTCTTTTCTTTTTGGCCTAAATTCATCAGAAAACCTCTAACTGTTATCAATTTTGAAGTTGACTCTTCTTAGCTGTGATCACGTTTTAAACACCACCTCTTCGTGATAATTTGTTATGTATAATCAATAACACAACTGGCCCCCCATAATTCATTTATGAATCATAAATGAGTGCATACATGAGGTTACATATTCCTATAAAAACCCAACTGTTTATCAATGTTTAGGTTTACTCATCTTGATCTGATCACGTTGTTATATTTGGTTGGTGTAAAACAAGCCACTAATGAACCAGACATATAGATGGGGTGACAGGTGACGTCACACCGGGCAAAACATGGCCAGTTGCCATTGTTCTTTGCCCGGCAGTTTGCGCGCGCATCCTGTTTTGTTTAGGACCCAAGCTTTTAAAACTCGCGCCAAAGCATTATAAAGGGCAATACGGCATTGTGGACAGTGTTATGGTTATATGCTGTTCCCTCAAGCGTGTATCGACAGTCCAGTCCCTTCGACCGTTGCGTTTGTTGATAAACATTGGATGTAAACAATGGTCACCTCATAGTACAAAGTTTTATACTTCCGTAATTATATACAGACATGAATGTGATAATTCAGTTCTATCATCTGATTGCATGTGCAATGAGTACATAAGGCCATCTGTAATTACGGTAAGTTATAGTTTCCTGTTGGATATTTTAAAATTTGAACCAGGTGAAAATTCATTATTCATTATTCATTATTTTGTGTCAATTCATTATTGACTTATGAAATAGAATATAACTTTCAATATTTGAGCGGTTGTACAGGATGTACATAAAAAAGGTATATTGCTTCCTGTATACATCGTATATAGGCCGCGATTTCCCGTGATTTTGCTATTTCCAACCAAAACCTAGAAAATCCCATGAAATTAAATCAAATCTTAGAGACAAATTTGTAACAAATGCAGGGTACTTACGTGACAAGTATAGTAGTAAGTCCAATGATAGATGTGCATATAGGTAACCAGGCTAACCCACACTGTAGCCTACATTGCCGCCTTCTTCTCCTAGGCTGATGATGATGTGCAGATTCAATGTCTTTGCTTGTTGCCTGACTGCAGGTACAGCAACAGGACATCTGGTGAAAACAAACAATCAAAAATGAAATCAGCATTTCTTTACTCCCTGAACCATGTTAACCAGAGTTTCAACAAAACCCAGGGGTAGGGGGAGAGGAGGTTATTTTACATTATGAGCGTGTTTCTACTAGGGAACTTAACGGTAATTAACGCTAAGCTGCCCAGTAGAAACAGCCAGATAACGCTAATTAACGCTAATTAAGTTTTGTAACCGCAAAAACCTTCACAAACCCGGTTTGTCAACAGTAGGCCTAATTAACGCTAACTTGCCCAGTAGAAACAGCCACCCGATAAATCTTCAAAATCATGGTTTTTAAGGGTTGAAAATAGATTGTTCGCTAGGAAACAGTTTATTTTCACTCTATTTTCACTCTTAAAACCCATGATTTTGAAGTAATTAGGAATTTAATATGTAACTCAGAATATATTTATGATTTATGATCAGAAATGTAAATCTGCAACAAAATCTACTTTATAAAGAAAATCATGAATAAAGGGCTCCCCCTGGAAAAGATCACATAATATTCCTTTAAATCGCCACTCGGGGTAGATTGTCGGTTTTTAAATTACATTTTGTTCAACATTCAACACGCAGTTACCACTTCCGGAGCATATTAAGTGGACCTGATACTGCATCAGCGTTATAGCTAATGAGAACGCAATTTGTATGTGGAATCGCACCTATAGTTACAAGTCCACATAGCTATCAGTTTCTATTGGGAATATGACCTAACTGTTTTAAGTTGTACATTGTAGTGGTTAAAACCACTACAATGTACAACTTAATCCTATTGAAGAGGATATAGTTAAATCTATGGATTAAGTCTTAAGTTTAAAGTGGATAGCTTGACCATTAAGTAGAGTTAAAGTATTAACTAAGTTAATCCTGGCATTTTTATTACACAATAATATGTTTATCCAATTTAAAGACTAAATGTGTTTAATTTGTTGCTTTGTATGTAAATTAAATTGTATAATTGGTTTTCTTGGTAAAATTGTTCTTTTCAATAAGTAAATGCTTTTTAATGGTTTGATTGGCGAGTAGTATTAAAGATGAATAATTCATCAATTCCAAAAAACTATCTGGTATCTGTATACAGAGTGGTCCAAAAAGGTTTACACTTTTTAAGATGCATATTTCTCGAAAAGGACGAGACATCTAATAATTGTTTTAATATTATCTTAAACGCCATTATCTTATAGTAGAGTCATTTTCTTGGGTTTCGTGACCAATTTCTTGATACCAAAGTTTCTTAGTGAATTTGTCAACTAGAACCATTTTAAGAGAAAATGAGCTCCCATGCACCTCTCAAAAGTGACGGGAAAGTTCTTTTATAGCGCAAATTCCAAAATGGCCGCCTTACAGGGGCCCAAAAATTCAAATGACTTTAATTAAGCTGAAAAGCACACCAAATTGTTCAGCTGAGCACAAGGATTCCGAAAAAGTATAGTTTGTCCTACTTCCGATGTTTGGTTAACGAGTTATCGGTTAAAACGTAAAAAGGTCGTTGACCTTTGCATATGGGGTCAAAATTTAAACTTGCTCCGATTTTGAAAAACAATATCTCAAATTGTTCGTCTGATTGCAAGGATTCCAGAAATGATAGCTTTTACCACCTAGAGTGTCTGTTGTACCTTATAAAGGGGTCAAAAGGTCAGATTCTATATAGGGCAATGTACCTTGACCTTTTGACCTACACAAAATATTCCCGGTGGTATGGTGAAAACGGCGTTGAAAATGAAGCATAAATTAAGTAATGACGACGGTTTAAAGAATAATGGTCAAAAACCAGTTTGTCCACGTGTTACGCAAGTCTATGGGATATTGTCAACTCAATAGTACTTTTTTTGAGGAATTTATATGGAAACATCTATGACTGCCATAGACTTACATGTACGTGTGGACAATTTTGTATTTGACAAGTTATGAGAAAAAAAGTAAGGGATGAAATTCAGACCTGAAGGGTACTCTGGGGTCAAATCAAAATTAATTCAACATTTAATTTTTAATTTTTAATATAGAAACCTAACACAATATTGCCAGTCATTTATTACTTTTGTTATATTTCCTGACATCAAAGACCACCAAGTTTGTATCCCTCAGGTGTATGCAAGTTTAAACAGAAACAGGCTTTCCCCCCAGTCGATATTCAGTTCCCCCTCTCCTGTATCCTGACCATACTCGCAGGTTTCCCCCCTCCTGGTACAGACAGCCATCAGGCTTCAATTGTACTACAGCATACTTTTATTTACCCCACAGACTTTTATATCCCGTTTAGGCCTAAAAATAAAATGGTTTGATTGGCCTAACATGACAAAAACAAATAGGGTAGGATTTTTAAAAATAAATTAAATCACCTGATTTGGGGACATAAATAACCGAAAATGAAAGCAAACGGTCAGAAACTTTTTAAAGTACTTTGTTCAATTTTATTTTATTTTATTTTATTTTTTTCCACCCTCAAAATAATAAAAAATATTTAGGGTCGGCGATGTATTTAGGGTCGGTCGGGTTAGGCCAATCAAATTTCTTCTTTTTTAGGCCTCAGCGTTTAGGCGACAAAAAAACACCCTGTTATACGGGAAAACGGATGTCTCAGGTAGGGTTGGTCGGCTGGGCAGGTTTTTTTCTTTCTTTTTTCAAAGTTTTCGTGAAAATGTAGGCAAATTGGGAGTTCCTTTAGTATACTGTAAAAGCTGAAATATTCCCGGTGGTTTTATTTTCGCGCTTTTCGTGCTAAATCTTTTATAACACGCGAAAATATTGTTTTCAACATTCATGCAGTGCATCCAGAAGGCTGCCCGCGAAAACAAATTCTTAATATGTCTATGATATCAAATTGCGCGAAAAAATCTTTATGCGAAAATATCGTCTTTTACAGTATACCTTACCACTGCATAACTTCCATGGGGACTATTGAGAACAACCAATACACTTACACAGTGGGGAATAATAATGGTAGGGTATTCTAAATCTTAGTCAAAAAGATTTTTGTTTTTTTAATGGGTTGGTCGGGCCCATAGAACAGGGTTTTGTTTCTTAGTTGCCTTACCTGGCGTCCCCTCGAGGTTACATACATGTAGTATGCCATAATGACTTGCCTTAAAAAACGATTCAGTACGGGTCATATCAGATGCACTATAGGCAATGATAGGCCTAATGGTATTGGGAATAGTTGCACAATTATGTAAGTTGAGAATTGTATACCATTTCAAGGTACAAAAATGTTGTGAAACTTTAAAAATCAGTGATTCTGTGTACTTTTATTTTCACAATAATTAAAGTTTCACAGTTTTGGTTTTCACCTTTTCAGTTTTCAGAGATTAGGCTAATGGATGTCTAAAGTGAAAAGGACCACAAAGTGATGCTTGTAATTTTTCATACCGGACAAAAATACCACTATTTACATGTCCTGCAAAAATCATCAGACGCAAGTGCGGAGTCATTTCTTTGTTTCTAAGGAGGAGCTTTTCTTTGATTTAATGGCAATATAATTTCAACTTATTTCAAAAATGTCAGAAACCTGTTTTTCCAACAGTTTTGTCAAAATAATATTGTCAGTCTGCTTCGATAATTGCCTAACTCATTTTTTCTAGTTTTTAGAAAACAACAAAAATATGAAAAGGGAGTAAGGCAATAATCGAATCAGCAGGCTGAGGATATGTTGAATAGCACCATGAATAGTGCCACCATGAATAGTGCCACCATGAATAGTGCCACCATGAATAGTGCCACCATGAATAGTGCCACCATGAATAGTGCAGGTGAATTCCAACAGGAGCAGTAACAGTTGGATAGAATTAGGTTGGAGATATACCTTTAAAGTGAAATGTGGCTTGTTATAGGCCTAATACGAGTTAATATGACCCATTTTAAACATTTTACAATCTAAGGCTGACTTAGGCAGAATTGAATTTGTTCATTTATCAACACTTTTGATTGGTCAATGACTTAGGTATTATTACAGCATGTGCATAATGTAATGAAGTCATGATATATGCAAAAAGCTAAATTTCGCTGAAAAGTGAGTTTATCGAAGCAATTATCAAAGCAGGCTGACAATATATAGACTCGGACAAAAAATATGTAATTGTAAAAAAAGATAAAAATAATGCATATGAGTAATCAGAAATTAATGACCATCTCCCATTTGCCTTTATAATACCGTAACTGGCCCCTTAAATATCATATTATAATTTGTTATGAAGTCCAGTAAATTGACCCCATGCTTAACGGACCTTTGAGTCAATTAAGACATCCATTAGATACGCAATAGTTCTTCCTATCAACGCAACCATTGTCGTCTACGCTTGACTATGCTGATTTAGGCCTAGGGCTCAATTTATTCAGTTTTGTAACAAAATAAAAGTGTCTTTTATCTATCTTTGATCCCATCTGCATGCTTAACTCGCAACATTGACAAAGAAAACCTTCCCCCTCACAATTGCTGATAACTCAATACAATTGTTATTTACCCGATTATAAATCTATATACATGTATTGATTCACAAAATGTGTATGTATTAGCAATTTTAGGAATTGTTAAAGCAAGTACTATTACATTACATGCCCTCATCCTCCTTTTTCCCAAAGTTAGGATGAGAAACTAGTTTTTATATTTATTTGGCCTAAGTCAAATCATATTTTTTCAGGGTCTATGGTCAAATTAATGACCTTATTAAAACATCTTTAATTGCTTATAAATACAAATTTTAAATGATGACATCAGTTCTTTGTAGACTTGAATACAGACATGAAACTTGTCAGCTTTTTTTGTTGCTTAAATTTATGCATTTTTTATTGTTTTCAGTCAAATTTGAGCTATTTTACACCAATTTCACACCGTTTTCCAGCTTGTTTTAGCATTTATATTTCCCCCCTTTCTTTTCCCCTCCCCCTGCTTTCCTTCTCCCCCCCCCCCCCCCCCCCCCCCCTCTTTTCTTTCTTTTTGCAAATTTTACAAGGGGCGGGGGACACCCTCTCCACCCATATCCATGCCCGGTAACTGAGATTTGTTTACTAGTATGTTCATGAAAGCAATAACCATTACATGGTAACCTCTCATTTCAACAAATCATCAGCTGCCACATCGCAGTTTGTACCAACATTATGTCTATTGCATAGTATTTCAAAGTCCATGATACAGTATTTTCTAGTTGTTGCTTAAGGAGCAATTTTTTTCACTATTTTTCTTTTTTCATTTTTTTTCTAATTTTGGTCTCATTAACCCTAACCATCCTCAATGCCGCAAATGTGCACAGTAAAGTCTGTCTGTGCCAGCTGGCGTGGCACTTTTTCGATGAAATAATGGCCCCAGGCTACATAGTCGGGCCAATACACTGGCCCGAGTATGGATGGCCCCCGTGGCGCACTGGTAGAGCGTTCGTCTGGCAACCGAGAGGTTGTGGGTTCGAGCCCCGGTGGCGGCACCACTCTTTTTGTCCGCGTTTTTGTCGTTGAAAAAAAATTCTTCAAAATGTGACTTGGGAGGTTACGGTTAAGGAGCAATTTTTTCATTTTTTTTCTAATTTTGGTCTCATTAACCCTAACACTCTTGAGTACTACGAATTACTACGATGCGGTGTGCTTGTGTCACCCGGCTCGGCAGTTTTTCGATGAACTCCGCCATGTATGGTTTTCCCCTGTGGCCTAGCGGTAGATCGTCTGCCTCTGAACCCAGAGGTCCGGGGTTCGAGCCCCGGGGAGTGGGGGCACTTTTTCCCCTCGCTATTTGGCCGCGAACAAAAATTCTTTGGAAAAGGTGCCTCGGGGGTTAGGGTTAATAAAATATAAATGTTACCTTGCACAGAAAAGGAATTGCATCCAACTTGAATGCACGGGAAGTAAAGATAGGGATGTTGTTCTTGGTACCCTAATACCACCCTGTATTACTGTGTTTTTAATTGTTGCCTTTAACCCTAACCTCCTACCCACATTTTCCAAGGGATTTTTTTTCCACGACAAAAATGTGGACCGGGGCTTGAACCCACAACCTCTCGGTTGCGAGACGGATGCTCTACCAGTGCGCCACGGGGGCCAACCATACTAATTTGGGGCGAGTATATTCGCCCAACTATGTAGCCTGGGGCCATTATTTCATCGAAAAAGTGCCACGCCAGCTGGCACAGACAGACTTTACCGTGGACATTTGTGGCACTGGGGGTGGTTAGGGTTATTAAAATCATACAAAGAAAAAATTCAAAACAAAAAAACAAAAAACAAAATCCGCCGTTAATGGCACTAATCTCATGGCTAAGCGATACAACTTTTATATTATAATCATCTAGCCCTAACCTTCCTCATCGCTACAAATCACTATACTGGGATTACTATACTATTTTCTTTGTCATATGGCGAAGAAAATCTTAAGATTTTCAAGCTGAATACTGTGTGGTGCGATCATGAAGGGGCCGGACTTTCACCCCAAAGTTGACCCGTTTTTCTCCCCTGATTGGAATAAAGCAGAGCAATGCTTTTCAAATTTATTGCAATCAACAATTGTACCAGATTTTCAGTTTCAGGACTTCATGTTAATATCCAACAGACATGATATGCATACCCTGTGTTTTCTCTTAGTATGCAGAGAAGTAACACATGATCATTCCAGGAAATTGCAATACCCCTATTTGATGGCTCATTTCACCCCCATTCGTGCAAAAACGAGGACATTTTGCCTGGAAAACATGGGGGGGGGGGTACTTAGTGGATACGAGGTCACAGGTATGTGCCGCCAAATATTCTCTAAATGTAAAACGTGTGGAAAGAGTGGAAATTCACTCTAAAAGTGAAATACAGGACAACCCATTTTAGAGTGGAATATTTCCACTCTAAAATGAGTGTGAAAGTTAATTTTTCACTCTCAATAGAGTGGAACATTGTCATATAAAATCCCCTTTCACTCCTTTCAGAGTGTTTTTCCATTCAAAAACGTGTTGTCCTGCGTTTAACTCCTTGAAAGAGTGGAAACCACTCTTTTACATTAAGAGAGTAGGGTAACCTTTTTCACTCCTCTGGTGGTAAATGAATTACCCCTTTTCATAGCCATTTTTGGTAAATTTATTGGTCTAAAATTTGTACATGTGCTGTTTTTCACAGAATTTTAGCAAAGTCTGTCAAATGTATCAGAAAACTATCATGGGTCTCTGGTAAATATATGGGTCCATTTTCAGCCGAAAATTGATAAATGTTTGGGTCAATTTTACTACTCCTTTTCCGCGATTTTGAGAACGATCATGCGTACCCAGAGTCAATGTCAGCTGAACCCCCCCTGGCATGCATGGAGAGAAATCCATGTATATGGACAAAGACTGACAGCCTATTCACAGCCAATGTTTACACATGACCTTACATGAGGACATGGATTGCAAGATAAGCCTTGCCTAAGGATATAACATGGTCACACTTACATTTGGACATACCACCAACTTTACAACCACATGTGGCATTATTCAATGTTATTCTATTCTATTCTATTCTATTCTATTCTATTCTATTCTATTCTATTCACTTATAATTCAACTTGGCTAAATAGAGCTTGTTCTTGAATCTTGTGGGATGTACAAAAGTTATATCATATACAGTAATAGTAAAATAATTAGATTCTAATTGAAGTCGAGTCTTTTTGCATTCAATATAATTTGAAGCTGTCAATTCATTGTAAATCAGCATAATTAACTTATACATTTAGTCAAATTAGTCATAATCAAATCATTAACTTGTTGAGATGTAGGTCTATAACAACAAATTTGCTAAACTTGTTTTTCTAATGTACATGTACATTATTAGAGAAGGAATAAAAAATAGATGAGGAAATAGTTTTATGATCCAACTTTGAATTAGGTATGAAACATCAACATTTGTACGAAATTGCAGTGGGCAAACAACCATTTTGTTGAACTTTAAGCCATCTTGGGCCGTAGGGACATCTGGTTCAAAGTTATACACTGACGTCAAAGACCCTAATACTAGCTATGCCTCATTTGATAACTAGCCTGCAACTCAAATAAATTGCATGTATTTATTGAGCATGATATTTTCTATCAAAATGAAGATGTGTGTGGCTTTTGGTGTTGGTATTGGTCTTAAGGTGACATATGGCGGGCATTAACACAAGTGCATTCCCTTTGATAACTTGCTCAAAGCTTTTGATCAGATGGCCATCTGAGGTTATGGGACAAAAAGGAGGATACCTTAGGGATATAAACAGATAAATATTACGACTTCTTCATGGAAATGACATGGACAATTTCGTGTGAACTCTGTTATTTTGACAGTTTTTAATTTTGAATAATGCCTAATTATAGAAAATAAAACAACAACTTCTCTAAGATAGATTACAAAACATTACAACATGCCATTACGTTTACGTAATGGCATGTTGTAAGGTTTTGTGGGTTTTTACCAGATTTGTTTTAAATTGTATTTTCTATTTACAGATTGGATCAGCCGGGTCACACAACCTTTAAACATGAGCATGATGTGGTATTTTTATAGTTAATGGGCTAGATACCCCTGGGGTGGTACCTTAAAGGCTGATTTTAAGGGGGTTTCGTGATCATCACAATTTTTACCCCAAACAATGTTAAGTAATTTCTAAACAAGTTGTTTAAAACATGATCTTTTAAACAACTGTTGGTTAAACCGGTGAATCGCACAACAGTTGTTTAAAATATTTGCACAATTATTGGTTAAATTTATGAAAATCAATGTGTATATTTAACCAATGTTGTTTAAAACTTAAACAATGTTGGGTAAATTGTTTTAAACAACAAAATGTTTAAACAGTGTTTTAACAGTGTACAGGAAACTCATACGCTGGTGTGTTGTTTTTTGTTTGTTGTTTATTCACCCACCAAAAAAATGGGACGGATAGTGAAACATGTACCCAATGGTGAATAATGCCAACTGATGATAAATTACTCAAAGCATGGACTTATTAGTCCATGCTCAAAGTATGACTTGTTGTACTAGGTCTATCTTAAAATAATAGGCCCTCAAACCCGGACCCTCAATAGATAGGCCTAGCTAATTAAAGAGGGAGATAGCGTATCAACTAAATTTTCGAATCGGGTGGAGGGAGCCGGATTGCAGGGCTTGTGGATGGCCTACATTTAGCGGTCAATTATACAAACCCGCCCCAGGCATATAGGCACTCGATGGAGCACTTGGGAGGGTCTACACTCACCATTGTGGCAAATTGTTTCTTCTTTGGTGCAGGCTCCATCCCCCGTCTTCTGTTTTATTTTGAAGTAGATCCGGACGGGAGACCTCTTACGATCAAACAGGTTGTTTTGTGAGGCTTCGGGCGAAACAGCGCGTCGAGACTACGCCGAGGCATAAGAACAAAGGCCGTGGATTCTGCAGTCTGCTTCAGCTTGGAAATATACGAGTCAGTGATGATTTTTTGAATCGATTAAATTTGATAATATTCTATAATATAAAGATGTAACTTTATGATCACTTGACTTTGTTATGTGATTTCATGGTCACGATCGATTTCCAAGGTTTCTTATACACATTCTCCATATAAATAGTACCGGTATTGCGGTTTGTAAAGTGGTTAAAATCATACTGCGGTCGACCAGTAATTCCTTCGCTTTTACCACAAAGTAGACCCGTACATGTGCGCCGAAACTTGTTGCAAGATACACACAGTCTGCTCTCGGAGTCTCTACCAAGTACAAATTTCACGACTGACTGCAACAGTCCGGGAAATCAGCTGGGTAAAGGAAGGAACTATTTGATCATAAACGATGATTGAAAAGCCAGCTGATTTGGCTTGGTTTGCATGTACTGTTGGTACTGTCCCACGCTGTACAAGGCTAGGGGATTCGCTTCATGACGTGCATAATGAAATTCCGCAATAATCCAATCCGGGGAATCCGACAGTTAGCAAGTGGTTCCTGGCTGCAGACCGTCCTGCAGACCAGGCAGACTTGATTGATAGCGCAGTTGTACCCCCTCTATTGTCGGCTACCAAGCGTTACAAACTTTTTCATGCATATTCATGAGGCCTGCCTTTGGCTCGCTGCAGCGCGCTGTGATGTGTGATGGCGTTGACTCCGCCACAAAGTGTCTGTTTCCAGACTTCCGGTCAAGCAAAAGCGAGCTTGCGTACAAGTAAAACTCAAATCATAAAACTTATGAGTCTTACTCTTGGTACACCCATAGATCCTACTCAAGGATCTATGGTACACCGTAACAAAAATGCATCGTAGGATTTGGAAGTATGATGGAGGCAAATCTGGAAATTCGCTGACATTATATTTAGGGGATTAAATGCGCGCGGAACACGAAACATAATGCTTACATTACAGTAATGTAAGCATTATGTTTCGACTACAGGGCCCTTGCTAATTCTAGGCCTAAATTCTGTCTTGAGGATTTATTTTCGCGACGGACGACGCTTGATTGAATCTCAAAGTGGTTAGGCTTTGAATATTTTCCTCTTTTTTTTCTTTGTCTCCTTCACCACTGATTGATGTCGACAGATTTGCCGACATAACTCTCACAATTGAATGTTTTGAGAGATTGAAACATTTATGAAAAGAAAAAACCACTTAGGTACCCATAGAAAGTTTCTTCATTTCAATATCATTATTACTTTTCCGAAAAAAGTCACATTTCACATAAATTATATTTTTTTAAAAAGTGGCACTTTTCAAGATTCTATACCAGTTTGTGTGCATACTGCATAAATCCACACACAATCAGGCGTTTTGAGAGATTGAAACATTTACGAAAAGGGAAGACCCTTAGCTACCCACATAAAGTTTTCCCTTTTCAATATCAAGTTTAATTTTCCCAAAATGATATTTTCCGAAAAGTAGCACTTTTCAACGATACAGGGAAGTTATTGACGTAACTGTCACTGCGTGAATGGTGGACACTATTGGCTAAGCCTATAGTCATGAAATAAAATCATTTTATTTTTAATTCCAAATAAGGACCAGCTTAAGAAAGAAAATATTTCTTTTAATTGAAAATAAAGACAATTGAAATTCATTTTAAACAGCGCTGGAGATTTTTTTGTAACTTTCTTGCATAAGATTTTGAAAAGTGCCACTTTTTCTGAAAACATTATTTTGGAGAAATGTGAATGTTTTGGAAGAAGTGCACATATGCTATTGAAAAAGGAAACTTTCGATGGGTGGCCAAGCTTTTCTCCTTTTCAAAAAGGTTTCAATTTTTCAAAACGTACATTATCTGTGTGTGGCGGTATGTAAACAAACGTGATCAAATGTTAGAGGGGGCTTACTTTTTTAACCCTTTATGACACAATATTGAATATGCGGAAATGTGCTTGATTGTATTATTACTATTTTGTTTGTTGTTAAATAAATAATTGAGATTGGATAAATGTCCCACTCCACAATCGTACTGTCATGACTGTATAGGTATTATTTTACTGAACTACATACTACATGTACTGTCAGTGATGAAGTTGGTGACAAAAGTGGGCGTGGCCTGTTGGCGCCGGTGACCATGGAACGGCTCACTTGCCACTCACCATGCTCAATACACACGTTTGGGCAAATAGCGAGCGATGAATCAATCTATGCCGATTGCGGAACAACTGAAGTTCGCCGCCAAACCGCATCTATTTCGGTGATAAAGCGAATAGGTGGGAATGTCCCCTGTAGCATGAGCGAGTACGTAGGCCGAAAAGTTTAACCAAAATCGGGACCAAACTAGCTCTATGTTTTGCTCTCTCGTGTCAATTTTAATAATCGCTATAGCCTTGACTTGAGCTATAGTAGTTCTTTGATGATATCGAGAACTCTACAGTATTTTGCCGTCGGGACCGACCGCAATGCAAGCGGAACCATAAAATTCTAGGGTCCATACCTGGTTGCAACGACGTTCATTTCGCGTTCAGTGTTGTCTGTCACTTGCACGGTTAACTTTTATCGTAGTTCATTCAGCCTGTTCTACACCTGTACCCATCGCGTGTGGATGATCGTGTAGTGACATTGTAGCGGGCATTGTAGTCCTGTCTCTAAAACTTCCTGTGGCCAAATATTGAACTTCAATTTTCCAGTTTTGCAAGTGGATTGCATTTAATAATCGCAGATAGATCTTCCATTCAGCAATCATTTATTCAGAAGTGGATTTTGCTTGGAATAAATTATTGGAAAATACAAGGCAGCCGGCAGCCCGTCATGACTATGGTAAGACCGTATTAAGAAAGTTATAATTTTGGAGGGGGTGAACGATAAGGCAGCAGTCTATGGATGGTGAATTCAATCCTGGGGACTATTTAATAAAAGTTAGATTTTTACTCTTTTGTTCAGAAGAATTTTAAAGAATTCTTCCTATTAGGAACTTGGGCGTATTGCGTTGAACTCAGGTCTAAAGTTTGACATTTTAGGTCATATTATTTCATAATTCATGAAGATTGAATATGAAGTAATAAATTCTTCGAAGAGTTGAAAACTTAAGAAGGAATCACTCTTCTTAAAGATGAATCCAAAAGTTGTATGTAAGGGGACCCAAACATGATTAGAATACATTTTTATATCTGCTTTCCCTCATTGAAGTTTACAGGCTTAGACAAACAATATAATGTTATTTATTTTATATATTAATAGGTCTACATTCTAAGCAAATTAAATTTATAAACAACTTTAAAACAACTTTTTAGCGCAAGATGCGCCCTTATTAGCGATGAACTTTGCTGCAAACTTTAAAGAGGAGGAGGCCTATTGTTTCTTGGTTCTGAGGAGCTGGTCACTACAAAACTTGTTAAAAATGCATATAAAAAAGACAGAAAGCTGTTATAAACATCTCAAACTTTGAAACACCTGAACAAAAAAGAAGAAGTTATGACTGAAATGAGAAAAAGAAAAGAACATAGAAACAGACCAAAAAAGGAAGGGGGTGGGTGGTTAGAGGCGTTGCGTCCCCATACAGGGGTGAAAAACTGCAATTTCCAACTAATTTACCTGTCTTCCTTTCTCCTTTCTGTCCGTTTCCTTTCCCTTTTCCTTTCCTTCCCTTTTTGTCTCCTCTTCTCTCTTTCCCTTGCTTTGCCTTCCCGATTTTCCGCTACCTTCCCGATTTCCCGGTCATTTTTTTTTCTTCAGGGGGACACTCTTCCCCCCTTGCCCCCGTCTGGCTACACTACTGGATTGTTCTATATAGTGTTTCTTTAATGTGGCTATATAATAATAAGTTGTATCTAGGAATTTTAACTGCAAGATCTTGTACAAAGCATGCAGTGATGGTATGATGAGTTCTGAAGCTTGCTTCCTCAGTTGCATATTGGAGAGAGAGATTGGTGGGTTGGATGGAGATATATAGCAAGGGCAGTGGATATCATCAGGCAAATGTGTAGCATCCTGTCCTACAGCGCTTAGACAAACGTATGGTGACAATTTGCAATTGCAATTTCTGAAGGTTTTAGTTTGCCCTGGATGGATTCGAGCAGGGCTGAAATTAATCGGAGCCATCCGATGCCCCACCTATAGTTGTTGCCTTGATACTGGCTGTTTTCACTTCATTCAAAAGTACTAATTGAATTGCCTTGGAGAAAGTTGGTGCCCTTTTCAAATTACATGTCCTCTCCGTTTCTTAATTTGAGGCCTGGTCCCAAGTTCTTGCATTTGAATAATAGGAGAAATGCTTTTGAATGTTCGTCAACATGGTCAAGAGGATATGTATAGACTTATACTAAGTTATACTATGGCACAGAAGAAAGTACATTGTATCCCCACCCTGATATCTCCTGTAGGGACTACACTGTTAAAACGCTGTTTAAAAAAGTTGTTTAAATCTTTAAACCATGTGGTTGTTCTGTTCACCTGGTTGTTCAAACTGAGTTGTTGAAATATTTAAACAGACTTCTTAATAAATAGTTAACAGTTATTTAACAACTTGGAGAAATAGATTGATAATTACTCAAATTGATAATGACTCAAATCAATTTATTTATTTGGTTTTCAAATCCAATTAGCATATTTTCCCAATTACTGGCCATTTTTTAGTAATTAATCAATTAAGCCAGGAAGCTGTTATTGACATTACTTATGGAAATGTCAACTTTGGTAATGCCAAAAACTGGCCGTCTAATGAACTTTTTAGTCATGTTGTATTGACACTAGGATTACTTAAACATATATATTATTGAATTAGCAGAATCATGCTAATGACAAAAATGGTTGCTATGTTTCCTGTTAGTTCATTTAGGATTCATTATTTGTACAGTGCATTATAGTTTAATCAGTTCCAAATTGGCGAGAAATATTCGTTTTTATCTCTCCACTCGCAAAAGTAATCCAAAGGTACGCGCACGATCATGGCCCCACACATGCGGTTTTGGCTGCACGCACACATCATCAGGCATATATTGCACAGTGCGCGCTCGGTGCCTTCATGCGCGCCAGCGTCCTTCTATGTTCATTCGCTGCAGTATTAAAGGAGGCTACGCCAATTTTGAACTGATAAAACTATAGTTGGGTAAATGTTGGTGTCTGTGGACAAATCATGAAAGAGACCTTTGATATCGATACTTTTCTTCAAAAATACAATTTACTGTATAGGCCTACTTATTTATGTCCTAAATGTATTCAAATTTTCCATAGGAGATAGCTATTGACATGATTGATACAGGGGGAAAGGTTGATCTCACTCAGCTTGTCACATTCAGATCATCTTATATGATTGATAAAATAACCGTTTTATTCTCATTAGCTTTTCGGTTTCTCCATAATTTTGTTGTTGAACATGGTAAATATGCCACCAATTTCCACAAATCTGGGTTGCCAAAAAGGTAGGCCTAATAGGTTAAGGATGTTTTGTTTACAATTAATCAGACAGTAAATGTTAGACGGTTGAAGAAAGGTAGGCGTAATTACAAAGAACTACCAATATTAGACCATAGTATGACGTTGTTGCAATGTGGTGTCAAGTTCAAAAGCTATTAAGTCTGTCTGTTTCATAACAGTTACACCACCATTAACACTTTTCACACGGCAGTCGTCTGCAGACGACAGTTCCAAAATGTCACAAAATGTTTCAAAAAAGTCAACATTATTGAATTTCATCACCATATTTGGAATCACCATGAAAGATGCATTGCAATAAGTATGAATATGCCTAGTATTGGTTCAGTAATTCTTGAGATAGACTTCGAAAGTTGGGAAAGGTTTCTGACAAATCTGTTCGGATATGTAAAACTAACAGCAGCGTGTAAAGTGTTAAGGAAGTACACCTTATTGTTACTTGTTACTCATTGTGTTCATAGGCCTATAAATCATGACTATCATAGGCCTACAAATATTGAGTAGGTGTAAAGTAGACCAAGTCAAAGGAAGTTCAATGTGTAGACGTGTGGCATACTTCACAAGTCGATTTCCTATCTGGGGTAGCCATGTAGGCCTAATGTTTACATTGTCTTAATCATCATGTTAATAGAGAGTGATTACCCATATGTCCACAATGTCATCATAACTGAGGTTTGTTTGTTTGTTTGTTTGTTTGTTTGTTTACACGGTCGGTCCGTACAGACACACACTTGGGTCCTATGTATATGTCCTTTTATTTTGTTTGAGGCTATAGTATTGAACCTCAACGCAAATGTCCTCATTTGTGGGGCAATTTTGTGAATTGATGGGTAGGCCTAATGATAGGTAATGACTTACCAAAAAAGGTGTATATAGGTATATTGACATATTTTACTATTTTACTACTTTCCACTTCATGAATGTTTTAAAAATAATCAACATTTATGGATGGAATTCAAAGCAAAACAACACATTTTTACATTTTACAATTTAGAATTATTAAAACTTTCAAATGAAATTAAAACTTATTTCTGGAAAATCGAAAACAATAAAAACTCAGGGAAGGTATTCATTTTGTACAGTAAAATCTGTTTTTCCAATTTTGGTAGCCCTCCTCGGAAGTGGATAGCAATCATTCAACACGTTTTGGCCTTAATATTGGGGCATTCTTTTAAAACGTCCCCATTGAAATAGAACCAGATGGTTACAGTCCGAAAACAATATTATTCAGTTAGGCCTATAAAACTTGACCATCACAATTGCTGCTACAAAATATCAAAATAATAGAAGGTGTCAGCTATCAGTCACTATTGCAACATTTGGTCACTGCCGTATCCTTGAGTGTTAATAGGGATCCATTGTGTTTGCTTTGTCTTACAATTAACCAATAGACTGGTACATTGTGTGGTATAATTCTTGCAAGGTTTTCTGACTGACCATGACTAGTCTACAAATGCAATTATTTTTCATTGGATGATCGATCACAATTGTAGAAAGTATAATTTCAGGACCGGTAATTTAAACACAAGAAAGATGGTGAACAGGACGTTCTTTTGTAAGATGGGCTTGAGTAATAATCTCAATGCATTTAGTTTGTATTCTTGGCATCACGATCCTTATATCAGTACAATGAATGGTGATCTATTGCATCGTTTCCATTGTTTGAAACAACTGGATTAATTTCCGTATAATGTAATAATTAATATGATCAATTGTCCCATGATTGATCATTGGTGTCGCACGAAAGGGTTTACTGTATTATCCCTATTAAGCGCCCAGGACCTTATAAGCGCCCACCCCTGTTTTTCTCAATGACTACCAACAAACAATCCCATATAAGCGCCCACCTTTTCAAATGGTCAGCATCCTCAACTGACCAATTGTACATTTTCGCTAGTACGTCAAGTGGTCAGCCTTCTCAAATTACCACCTGTACATTGTATTTAGTACATTAAATGGTCAGCATCTTCAAATGACCACTTGTACATTTTATTTAGTACAATAAATGAGTTTAAAAAAGGTAACATAATAAGCGCCCACCCAAAATGACTTTGCAAACCGCCCTGGGCGCTTAATAGGGATAATACGGTACTTTTACCAATTTTAGTAAATTTTGATGATTTAGTGCAAAATATTTCAAAATCGATCAATGTGTGAGCTGGTGGGGTGTAGTGTGTGTGTGGTATTATTGGAAAAACTATATTTTGAAAATTTGATTATGTGAAAAAGAGATTCATTAAATGTTAGTTTTCATTTTTAAAATAAATAAATAGGCCCAAAACAAATGAGCGAATAACAATCATCACTGATTGTATGTAACTAAATAATAAGTTGATTAATAAATAACACAGGGCTGGAGCACAATTACACTGTGAGTTCAAATTTGTTTACCCGCCAGTCAGGCGGGTACTTTTGTATCTTCACCCGCCCGACGCAAAAGTTAGCAGGTGGGCGGGTGCTATGTCCAGGCCTGAAATAACATAAATAGAAAATAGATTGATACAAAAATGGAATAAATAAAACAAATTAATCATTAAAAATTGTGTGTGATCATTCCTGTTCGCTTATCGATGCAAATACCTAGGCAAATAATGTGTTCATATCAATGCACTAAATGAACATTCATTCGCTATACATGGGCAGTGATTGACCTCATGTGACTGTTCATTTCCAAATTTATGATGAGGTTATTTATTTCATTTGTACAAATATCTGAACTATGTATTTTGTTTGACCATGAAAGTAAACTTCAATGGTATGAGCTGGAGTGATGCAGAAAGAGTTGAGTTCAACTAAATTATGATGTGAGCGCTATAATAGTCCGGGGTAGAGTTTAGCCACAGGCTGAAAAAGTAGGCAATACAGAAAGCTCCTTGCAGGGAAATTTGAGCATTTGGAGGGAAATTTTGGCATTTGGAGGGAAATATTACTCTTTCATTATGAAATGCATTCCATTTTGGAGGGAAATTTGGAATCGCTTGCCGGGAAAAAAACATTTTTCAGGCCATGGAGTTTAGCAATTGCAGAATTCGTAATAGGTACCTAGTAAATAGACAATACAATAGTGACTGTGGTATTAAAATGTCCTGCAAATGTTAGCCAGTCAGTCGTTAGCACACACAAAAAGCGTTCACTGTGAAATGAAATATGCACGATTTCTTGCGGAAGACACGCACTCCGATTGGCTGTGCATACTAATTAGTTTAGGAGCGGCTTATTTCAAACCCTTCTCATTTCGTCATGGTATTGTCTAATGGGCTCAAATTTGAACTGTGGTTTAGAAAACCCATGAACTCCAGGTAATAAAAAGGATAATGGATATAACAATGTATTTCTTATATAATAACAGTATTTCCTACCTTTCGATAAACCGGCACAATGACCACATATTATCATCGTGTTTGATAGCAAATTTCTCCCAAAGAAAAAATAACACATTTGTAAAATGTAAACTCGTCAAAGGTTATAAGGTTCCCGACATTAAAATGTGAAACATCTTGGAAATAATGCAGTAATATACTCTGGAGGTAGACGATTACATCCATGAATGAAAATTTGCAGAGTAAAAATATACGCCATTTTCCAATACACAGACCAAATCGCTTATTATAACAAAATTTCGTCAGGCAGGATTCGAACCGGCGCGGGGAGAATCCAATAGATTTATAGTCTATAGCCTTAACCGCTCGGCCATGACTACTCATTGAAACGACCGTCGTGTTCAATAGATAATGAGCCAGTGGTGAACTATCGATTTATTCGACCAAAAATGAGTTATTTGGGGGCATTTTGGGGACTCATATGTTATTTGAAATAAAAATAACACATACACTGAAAGCTAACAAACAAATTAATATTGTCTAAACCTGTCAAAACTGTTGGAACCTTTGCCCCATATACAGTAAGATGGGCTAGAGGTAGACAATTATTAAGTCAAGCGTTCTGGGTTCTATCATTTCGATCATCATTCACTAACGTCAGCACACCTATATATTTTGAATCTCCGAATGATCGAGCATCTAATGTAACAGAATGAATTACGAGAATCTACGGGATCCTCATAACAGAAAGAGCTCATCTCTCTCATTAGTGATCGCGCTAACGACTGACTGTAGACAGTAAGCTAATTCTTACAATTTGAATTAGGTTTTACTTTCAGTTTTAAAAAGTTGTATATTACTATTATTAGCACTGTTCCTGCCATGCTTGCATATCTCATCCACTCAACTGAGGTGTATCAGTTCTTGCAATGGTCCAAGTTATGCTGTATGAACTGTAAGTCTAAAATATAATCTCCACGCTCGCAGTTCACTTCTGGTTTCGCAGATTGCGGCCCGAAAGTAGTACTAGGTCGTATGCACTTGCAACTGTATGTTGATGAAGTCTACCCCAACCACACTAGGACAAATGTTGTATACGTCTGCATTCTGCATTCACTTGGCTCACTTCTGTTTTCCCAGATTGCTGTCAGAAACTAGTGTTAGGTCGTATGCACTTGCAACTGTGGATGAAGTCTACCCCACTTTCACTCTAGGAATGTTCCCCACATCTGCAACAATAAGATTTTCCCACCTGCTTTTCCCATCATACATCTGTATGACCTGAAAAGGTCACCTGTAAGGTCACAAGTATTGGCTTTGGGTCTCTTCTCAGATCAAATTGACCATAAATATTACCATGATATTACATACACCATGTTATCCATGTATGGGACTTGCAACATGTTCAAGGACCTCCTAGAGATGCAAACCATGCCACAGACTTGAACCCCATGGTCCACTGGTAAGGGGGTGGGGTGGGTGAAGGGGGATTATCCCTGAGGAGGGGATACATCTCATTGATTTTGTACAAGTAGGGATATGTTGCAGACAAAATGTATATTGACTCAAATATTTCATTTTTAATGAGGAAACTGACTATAGATATTTGACAGCACAGTCTGGTTAGTTTCGTTTGTTGATGACAATTTGTGCAAAAACTGATTTTCACAAAATTTAGTAAATCTGTTTATTTATTGTAAAAAATCATTTGTGTGTGAAGAATTTTATTGTATTTAACTCTGTTGTAATATACATGGAGGATTTATAGGGCGCCTAATCATGAATATCATAGCTAAACTGATTACTTTATTGAAGCCTAATCATGAATATCATAGCTAAACTGATTGCTTTATTGAAAACAAATTCATGTGTTTGTGAAAATTGTATTCAACTAAGTTTTGCCACATTATCATTGGTTTATCTATCTATTATCTACTCTAAACCATACTTGAGGATCTGTCTAAACCCATCCACCCACCTTGGTTATAATTCCAACCATTGGTATCGAGTGTACCATGGTGATGTGGAAAAAACCCTGTTGCACGGTCCACCCGACCCATTCTTTTCTTCTAAGGGGGACACAAATAAAATGTTTTTCGGTTTGTTTTTTACATATTATTATAACAACAAAAATTGAAAATTTGGGAATGTTTTTAAAAAAAAAATTGAAAATGGTTTAAAAATTCATGAGAATTGTGTGGAAAATACCCGCCCGACCAACCGACCCTACCTGAGAGGTCCGTTTGCCCGTAGAACAGGATTGTTTTTCCATTGCCTGAGCTCCAAGCACTCGCCTGCCTGTGGGTATAAGTTCATATTGGAATGAAACGCATGATCAAAACCTTACATATAGCCATTTGGAATACCTCTCCTGTATTACATTCATGTAAACTTTACATTGACCCTTTGGGTTAACAACCGAGTGGTTACTGTACCATAGGGCCGGGCCTACCATAGGTTTTTCTGTCAGAACATTTCAAACTGTATAGAAAAAGGATATGATCGACTATTGGTTCATAACTTATATTTATTATTAATTTTTAATTTTTGTTTTGTTATAGATATTTTGCATGTGCTGCCATTCTCCGACGACCGGCAAATACAACGAGAACAACCAACTTAAAAACAACAACCAAACCAAAGGAAGTAGAAAGATGCATTGTGGTCTAGCGTGGCTTCCTCTTAGTATGGCTTCAATTGGGCTGATATCGATAATTATGACGTAAGTCAATTTAATACTAACTTGATTCTATACCGATGCCATGACAACAACATTGTTGTCTGTCTGTCTGTCTGTCTGTCTGTCTGTCACAGCAGCAGGGTCTATGGTCACAGACTGTATAGTACAGTATAGTTTGGTGTTCAATATTGGGCTTTGCAGTTAGGGGGCTACTCATATGGCCGGTTGGAGTGAGCAATAAATTAACCCTAACTCACCTTAGCACTATGATTCATTACGGCCTGTGACATAATCTCCACGTGCATGATGCGGCATTGATTGGATGACGTCATCGTCCGAGCTGATATGTGGGTACGAAATCACTGCCCTGGGCAGCCTTGGGAGCTTAGCTCAGTGGTTAGGGATGCAGCACTGGTGTGCGGATGGTCGGGGTCGGGGTTAAATTGGGAGGGGGTCGTTCACAGTGGTTTGTTGGGTTAAAAAAATCATACTTTGTCCCCTCCCCCTGATCCACACGATATCATAGCATGGCTGGTGCTGGTTAAGGTTAAAGAAAAGGCAGTTTTGTACAACATTTTAAATAGTATTATAGTAAAGATAGTGTGTATTAGCAAGGAATTCTGATACCTTTGTTATCGGGGCACCATTGTAAGATTGGGCTTGCAAAAAAGCAGAACTGTTAAATTCAAGTTCACATTGACTTTGAAATAGAAGCAATAAAAATTGGGATATCCTGTAGCACTGGTAACACACAAGGTTTCAGCCTATGTCAAGTTTATCATGTTTATGTACTTATACCAGGACCTGTTAATACCATGGATACACAACCAACTAATTGACTAATATTGATGTTTGCTTTGTACCAATTAATGCATCAAACGTGTTAACACTAATAATCCATTAATTAAGTGAGTCCATATTAAGACAATAACTGGTAATAGTTAAAATTATCGGCAATGATGTACACAATAGAAGGTTTCCGGGAGCGCCTAAAGAAAACTTCGACACCCTTTATTTGCTTTATTTGATTTGTTATTTGTGTGCTGATTATTAAAAAAGGTGTTAACAACTTGTTTGCATTGATCACCTAAAATGATTGCATATAGGAAGTTAAAAATGATTGACATTGACTCGGAATGTTTCCAATTCATACCAAAAGAGAGATACTGAGTGGTGGGGGGGGGGGGGGGGGGGGGGGGGTGGGGGAGTAAGAGACCTTGTCGACAAAGGGGAATCTCACTTAGGTATTTACTTTCAGAACGGACCATTAAACCTAACCCTCCTACACAATACAAAACCTGATGCTGCTACAGTACAATCTGGGACTGCACAATTGGCTGGTCTATCCTGTTCCAATTTTCATCCAAATTTTCTCAAGTAGCATCGTGACATTGCCAAATTCTATATAACTATTTTGACCTTCGCATCAAGAGCACTTTAATTTGGCTAAATCCCTGTTTATGCTTGTCATGAGAACAAAGGAACCTGTCCTGCCTGAAGGAGCTGTCATCTGCAGGTATCATCAATTAATGACAAATCAACAATGACAAATGCCAGTATCATATGATACAATGATGTGACTATTCAGGATTCTTTGTTAATGGCTCTTCAGGGTCTTTGTTCTTCAAAATTTACAGACGAGCTCGATATTGCCCCCTAAAAGTAAAATGAAACATGACCTTTTTTTAAATATGCTTACCCTCCCCCTCCCCCTCCCCCTCCCCCTGAAGGCTATAAGAAAGAAAAAAATATATCAGGAGGACAAAGATATGACCAAATAATGACTGAAATGGGTCCAACAGAACAGAACCACATATCAAAACCGGCTTGCCAGCAGGAAAGTCCAAGTGATCTCTACACCTCTGGGTCATGCTCTGAAAACAGTTTTTTAGTGTCACCATACATCAGATTTTGTTGGATTTTGGCATGAGAAATCTTATGATTTTATTATTTTTGTGCAGAAAGATGGAATCGGAAGTTTGTGATAAGTTGTGACAATTGCGACTCGTAATAACCGCCATTTGCAAGCTATAAATAATAATGAAGTGTGAATTTTTCCTCTTATCCGATCGTTATGATACAAGCATTGTGTTACAGAGAAAATATTGAAATACCTTTTTGACGGATTGACCCGGTGTCTGCAGGCAAAAATGATACAGTGTAAATTTTGGAAATTTCTCATTTTTGTCTTTGGATGTTATGACAGTTTTGACCTAATAACTGTAGGCTATAATGATACAGTGTAAATTATGAGGTAAGGTACGGCATAGAAAAATTCCTGTTCTTTTGGCGGCGGCATAGAAAAATTCCTGTTCTTTTGGCAGCGGGCAGACCTATAGGTAGGGTTGGTCTATCAGGCATGGCATCTTTTTGTTTGTTGGTTGTTTTGGTGTTGTTTTTGGCGAACATTTTCAAGAAAACACAATTATTTTCAAAACTGTAAAATTGTTTTGAAAACTTCAAACATTGTTAAAATGTTATATATTTTCTTCATGGAAAAGTTTCATCGGGAATTCAGAAGAACATTGTGTTGAAATTTTTGTTTGAAAATTCCAAGTATATTTTACCTTACGGGTTTTGAGTGGATTGTGTTTGATCCTGAGCTAGTGTTTATAGGCTGTTTCTTGATCGTCCTCTGGATCACAGAGTCATATTGGTACGCCCTCTTGTCGTTATTCATAAGGTGCTTCTGTTGGTCTGTGCCGCCTCTCCTCCATACATATTTGTTTTTAATTTCTTTTTTTCCAAGATTTTTCGAACATTTTAGAAATTAAAATATTCTCAAAAAAAAATGATAGCCTAGGTCAGTTAAGCCTGTAGCACAGTTTTGTATTGTCCTTAGCCTTATAAAGTTATATACCAACCAGGTCCCATTATCCCCATAGAACTATTGGTATCATGCAACAATACAGGCAAATGTTGTTTTAAAAGGGAAAGGTTACAACTATAGGGTTTGACACTCTTGACCTAATAACTTTAGGCTATTATTTTATGATACAGTGTAAATTTTGAGGGACTATTGCCATTATCCCTTCTTGACAATAACTTTGGGCTATGAAACAGTGTAAATTTGGAAAAATACCTTGTACATGTAAATACCTATGTTGCCAGGTGACAATAGTCTGCTCGTCGTATCCTCGGGATACAGACAAGATGATGCAGTGATACTCAAGTCGTGATCATTTAAGGTATCAGCAATTAAGGTTCTTTTTGGGCTGACAGAGTTTGCATGCCATTCATCCAGTAGCGAAGCACGTAAAATGCTCATTCTTGAGACATTCCTTTGGAAAAGTTTCATTGCATCCAAGAAAATTGATCTTCTTTGTTTTAAACATTTTTAGTAAATTTGCTTATATGCTTGGCTGTAAAGTGGTAAAGAATATTGGAATTTCATTGTTATTTTACTTCAACATCAAAAGAATATTGAAGAGCAGTCAAAATTCAATCTTCATTTCTTCGTAATCTAAGTAATCTTCAAATTCAAATTCATCCTTGGATAAGACTAAGAGGTAATTTTAGATTCAAGTCATCGGACAAAATTCAAGCAAAATTGTGAATGTCAGTCATAGATATCGATAAAATGTATGAACGGGAAACTTTAAGTTGAGTCATCAAATGGTGAATTAATAAGTCAACTCATTGATTTGCTGACTCAAGTCCTCTTAACTATAAACACGGGATGCATATGCTAAAGGTGCCGAAACATTTTAATTACAATGTTTCCATAACTATCACCATGTATAGCCACACCCATATCGAATGACAACAGCATTTTTTATGAACATCACCTCTCATTAATATGATGAGATTTTACTAGGTCACTCATTATACAGAAACCAATGGTCGGACAGCGTCGTTGACCCAATTACTATCACCTCCAGGCAGAATATTTATTAAAACAAAAGATCAGAAACAATATCCAGGTTAGGGCTGGTATCTTCAGGAAATTGTGCTCCGGGAACTCTATTAAATTTCTGGTCGGGACTCAAGATTCCCGAATTTCTCAAAATATACTCTGGGTTGATTGTTAAGACGCTATCTTTTGTCAAAATTGTGTGTGCTCTTAGGCAGCATAAGAGTATATAAAATGCACAGATCTGACAAAATAAATCCATTTCAAGTGAATCTCCACTATAAAATGTTGCAATGTTGTGATTTATCTAACGAGTTTTGCATTTTGAGTAAGCTTACATGTTTTGTTATTTTGTCGATGGGTTATTTTCGAGATTCGGGAAGGTGAGTTTTGTTCCCAGGATTTGAAATGTTTGGGCGGGACTCAATTTCATAGGACTCACTCCGGATCCCACCCCTAATCCAGGTTGAGATAGAAGCATGTTGTGTAGTTAGATTAATAGGAAGGATAATGACCCTGCTAAACAGGTGAGATCACTCACATTTTCTTTCATCTGCATATTTGAATAATTGGTTTAAAACTTCAGACATAAAGCAGTCTATTTATTTCTGTTCAGTTAATTTTGGCCAAATTTCAAAGGATGATGTGAGATTCCATTTCTCTGGAAATTTAATCAAATTATTAATCAAGTTCATTTAAGATGGTAGCATTTTACATCTCGGAATTAATGTAGAACCTATAGGTCAATAACCCTTTCCACACGGCGGCAGACAACATTTACAAAATTTCCCAAAAGGTTTCACTTCAGGAATGTAAAAATTATTGAATTGAATCACCATATTTGGAATCACCATGAGAAATGCATTGAAATAAGTACAAACATACCTGGGATTGGTTCAGTAATTCGTGAGATAGACTTTGAAAGTTGGAAAAAGCTTTGAATATGGTAAAACTGATAGCCGCATGTAAGTGTTATGACTTATGACGACCAAGAGAGATGACAGTGGTATAGACTCATATACATTTGGGACAAGAATCAACAAAACATTCCTCCCCCCCACCCCACCTCACCCTCGAATAAGAGGTTGGGAATATTTGTTACTGCAGAATATTACAGAGTCTGTTACAGTTTAACACTACATGCACTACACACATGTTATTGGTGTGTATTTACACAAGGATTTGAATATCAATTTAATAATACCATAAAATCCAATATGGATTTACAACACTATGATAAAGTCATCTTATAAGATTTGGTCCTGGGTAAACTTAAAGTTGACTTTTAAACCAAACATCTGACATTACCATCAAATAGACATCATTAATAACTATATAAGGACAACCTCTATCCACCATTGGCCTATGAGAAATGAGCCAGGGTCAGAATTATCCAACCAAGGTAAATCAAATTAAAGTTCATTTCCAAAACACTTTTGATAAATCCCGTCAACATATTTTACACTCTTAAAATTATTGATCAAATTTGACTGTCTGGTGTGCTCATTATAGAATTGGATAAGCCTATCTTGACTCAATGTTATAATCAGTCTGCTCCGGAACAGGAGAGCGTTTGGCTTGAGGGCGTGCTATTTTGTGATTTCAATTAGAGGGCGGGCTTTGGAACAGGACTTCCCATAAATGTACTGAAACATCAGGAATGTAGAAATGTGAGTTAAGTTTAGCTGCTGCTGAACTGTTTTGTGATCTCATCAGATCAGAGAAGGCAAGAGCTTGGGTATAGGCCAAGTATTCCCTCTATGGCCATGTGGAGATCAATCAACCCAGCATATTAACTTATTGGCCCAGAAAAAAGGGGGGAAAGCTATTATGACCTTTTAAATACTCTTTGGCCCAATCTTGTCAGAAAATGACCAACACCAGCCTAAAGCTAACTCTGAACATTAACAGGGAAACCAAGGCAGCATATGTCATCAGATGGATCAGAAGCAAGTCTCACAATCATAGGTTTGTGAGTTCGAGCCCCACTGCGGTCAACGTGTTTGTATCCTTGGGCAAGGTACTTAGTCTCAATTGTCTCGTGGTTCGGAAAGTCACGTAAAGCCGTTGGTCCCGTGTATTCAGACGCTTCACCCTGAACACGTTAAATAGTCACAGACCTTATCGTTAAGAGTAGGGGATCATCCCGGGCCTGTTACTTGTGCATTTAAGGTAGTCACAGTCGTTGTACTGATAGGACCCTGCGCCATAATAGGCTGCAACCGTGGTTCTGACTATCCTAGGAATAAATTGTAAAGCGCTTTGAGATATGGATGTATGTAAAAAGCGCTATATAAATGCCGTGTATTATTATTATTATTATTATTAATATTATCTAGAAAAGAAAATCTATCTAAAGTCTATTTGGCCATCACACAAGACAGTGACATAACTGCGTATGATTCTACTAATTGCAGCAAAACCCCTGCGCGCCTGGCGTATACACACAAGCGTTGAAGGACGGATGATACATACCCGTGCGCAAAACCTGCGCCTGTTATGTTACATCACTATCCAGAGGAAGCCAAATTCAGTATAAACCTGAAATAGGAGCTCAAAATAATCTAATGTGTAAGCAAATGTTGGTGTGTGTTACTGTATTAAGTACTGTAAAAGCCAATATTTTCGCGTAAAGATATTTTCGCACATTTTAAAATATCATAGACATTTCGCGAATTGTTTTTTCGCGGGCGACCTTCTGGATGCACTGCATGAATGTTGAAAACAATATTTTCGCAGAAAAATAAAACCTCTGCGAAAATTTCAGCTTTTACAGTATTCGAAGAATAGATGCTGGTCATTTTTCACACATACCTACATCAATGATGGCAAAGACAGGAGGATTAACCACTCACTGTAAAACATCAACTTGTTTCATGGACTTGACTTTACAAGGTTTGCAGACAGTACACCTGCAAGCTAGTTGACATGTCAATGAAAAACGGTTCAACATTCCTCAGTCCCAAGCCCGGCTGGGTTTAGGACTAATTCTTCATCCAGTTCAAACCCTTTTTAAACACAATCAATTATTAAATACTGGTCAAATAAAATGCAAACACTGTATTGTGCAACTAAATCAACTTTTTCTGTTGGCTGCTGAAATTTGAACTTTCCTGGTCGCTTCTAATTTGTGTTCCAATTCATCACCTGTAGGTAGACTATGCTGGGACCGATGCCCCTTGTCATTTTGTCATGACCCTTACATAAAGTACTTGGACCCATGAGGTAACCCCACTATTATCACCAAGTACCATATAACCATGGTCAAATGCTTGTTTTTACCATAGATTTATGTTTTTTGCTGTGTATTTAATATAACACTTTTGACAGTTCAAAAATTTCACAAAATGTTCTTATGGTATTACATTGCCCATATTTGGAATCACTATGAGAAACGCATTATAATAAGTACAAACATGCCTAGTGTTGGTTCAGTAATTCTTGAGTTAGAATTTGAAAGTTGGGAAAAGTTTCAGGAAAATCTGTTTTGTGTAATGGTAAAACTAATACCTGCGTTTGAAGTGTTAAAATGCCCAAGATGGCTATTATAAATCCACTGTAGTAATAGTGCGCAAGAAATAAGGAAAGTAAAGAATAATGGAATACAAACATGTGTAAGCAGGGAGGGGGGGGGGGGGGTATCAGTTTACAATATGTTGATCAAAATTTGTGAAATAAATGTAAACGCTTTTATCGGGGGGGGGGCGGTACTCGCCTAAGACGGTATACGGGGATGTGCCGCTCTAATGGGTAGCTTTTTGGGCACAAATCCCTAAACATGGGGTATGATTTTGTGCTGGAAATCCCTAATAATGGGGTCACTTTTTACAAATGGGTCTATTTTCGCGAAATTTGGTCTAAAATGAAGCAAAACCCCTAAAAATGGGTACCAATTTTTCCAAAATCACCCCTAAAAATGGGTATGGGTTTTGAATCTCCAGCGGCACACCCCCGACCAAACCAAATCTGAGTACCCCCCCCCCCCTCGCTTTTATATGTGATGCAGCACATCACACAAAGGGGGACTTTGCAGCTGTGTGATTTTCAAGATATAGATGAAAACAGACAGCAGAACCAGAAAATAGAGAAAATAATAAGAATTTAGGAGTCATTTTCACTCATAAAATCTGAATGCATTGATCAATATGGTGTCATTTTAAAGCTTAGAAGATGCTCTGAGATCACACATAATAAACTCAATTGACTTCACCTGCATAGTCCTCGCTAGGAACAATAACCCACGAAAATATCATGCCGTGAATATTTCCAATCTACCTTGTAGCAGTGCATTGCAAAGTTTACAACCATGAAATTATCATGCTGTGAATTAGGCTCGCTAAATTTTAAACTCTCAAACATTTCTGGTTTTCCAGTTTTCCAGATTGATCACAACCTCATAACAAATCAATAAACTTTACAATCATTTAACCTTGCTTATTAAAAACCAACAATTTCATCATGAAAACCCACAGATATTACTATTAGTCCTTTCACCACCAGACACTTCAAGGGAAGTATAAAATCCTTGCAATAAAAATTGGGAAAACTTGTAAATCTCATCATATTGCACAAATCAACATCCTGGATAAGGCATCACTTTAAAGAGCTATTATAATTGACACTATGCAGTCATAATTGCACTCACCCTATTAGTATTAGCAATGCAAGGAGAGCTAACTTACTGTCAATCACACTCCTTCATTTTGTCAAGGAAAAATGTCCAGGATTTTAGTAATGACATGGCTAATTCATGACTATGATATAACAGAAGATGCATATTGTGTATAGTCTGGGGTACAGTAGGGTTGTATAGGTGTATGATGGCACACTCTAGTTTAGAATTATGAAGGGTGCATACTCAAAACAATTTTTTTAACAAGTACTTTTTTAACAAGTTTTAATTGATTATGTAAACTTAGGGTTTGGGTATAGGGTATAGAATTTGACCTTAAATAGCTCACCAAAACATTTCTAGGTAAATTAGACCATTATGGATTTATTTTTAAATATGGACCTTGTTACCAACATAATGGATTCTTTTTTGGGTCAGGATTCAATTAATCATTCAATCAAGCAAAGACGTTTAATTTGAAAAAAAGTTATAATACTTATGTCAAATTTAGGCTGCTTTGGTCATCACACCTCTTTGCTACAGGTATACAATGGTACACCTTGAAAAATGGTGCGAAACTTGTGGAAACATAAAAACTAATCAACTGAGCATTCATCATTGGCCTATTCATTTCAAATATGACTTAATAGAGCAGTTTAATAGAGTAGTTTGTTGGTTATAAAGGTGCTAAATTAGATATTAAATGATGATTAGGCCTGATCATTTCTGTCAAAATCTCGCCATTAAGGTTGATTTATGGCAAAACCGGTCCTCTCTAGAGGTTGCCCCAATACCCACAAACTGTTGTAGTAATTTTATAAACCTTGGCTCAACAATACAAAGTATCTCCTGGCTTAGGACATTGACCATGAATTTGACACATAGACTGGTCAATATATCTGGCTATCTTGTGCTAGCCAGGGGTTTTGTAAAAAGCTTAAAAACAGGAAGCAATTGGGGAAAAGGTTGACGAGAATGACCATGAATGACTTCACAAACGTGCAAACTGTGCCATTTTAAGTGTTTTCCCATTGAATATAGTGAGAGAGAAAAAGTGGCTAAAAATTATGTGGTGTGAAAATAATGAATGCGTCCTACTATTACTTGTACTCTACATTGCATGCAGTTTAGACTTAGAGTGGCTGGCCATGGTAAACAATAATATAGCTTTGTTGTATTGTAATGTGCTTACCTGCCAATCTTCAATTTCCAGGGCTGTATGAAGGTTTTCAATTTTAAAATTTTCGTATCAATTTACTGATCTATTGTTGAAGCAAAGGTAATTGCTTATTAAGTTATAACATTAACAAATCAGAGTCCATATCAAAGACGGAAGGCCTATACAGTACATTTTAATGGGATAAGTGTTCAACTAAAAGGTGGCATAAAGGAGCAAAGAAATGAAACGGCTAAAAGATGACAGAAAACACACTGCCATAACCCCACCCTTATAGTCTAAGGAAGGGTTGGGCAAAGATGACAAATCAATATGTATTTGGGCTGGCTTATGACTGACAATTGTCCTTGATTGAACTCTGCTTATTAACCAAGGGTGTCATAAAGATTCACTAATTAACTAGAGGTTATTGACACATGTCATCATATGATACATACAGAGAGAACATTGTCAGGTAATGATCATTACACCTGCTGCCTAGTTTTTACCCACTGATCTATATTCCTAATAAGACATAGCAGGGGTGTACAGACAAGTGGCCCACATTTAAGGACAATGTAAGAAGTAAGGCCAAGTAATAAAATAAAGTAGTTTCTCGTCCCCTCGCGCATTCTTTTTCAGGAATTCTGTAATTTTCCTTTTTTCTTCTTTATTTCTTCCTTTTGTTAAACTATTTAAAAAGTTGACATCTAGGTAACAGATTTACTCCAATGAGCATTTTAAAGCAGGTTTTGTGTTAAACCAACCCCATAAAATCATGGAATAAAAAGATTTTACAAAGGCTACATCCTCTTCAAGCTCAGGAACCAATCAGGCAAACCCATGCTGGTAATGGTGATTTTGCATTGTTTATTTTGACATTTTTGAACCATTTTGAGAACTTTTGTAACTATCGCCTGTCACGTGGGCACGTTGAAAGTGTTAAAATGCCACAAACTAGACTATCTAATCTTTGGTTGGTTAAGGGCATTGTAAAAGTCTAAGTTAAGAAGGGCCTAAAGTCTAAGTTCAGCTCAGAAGTGTAATTGAAACAAATTAAGAAAACACCACTTCTAACGCTGACAGATACATCAATTTAGTGATCTGCCTTAGGAAATAATTATATGGATCGGCTCACTATTGTCAAAGTATTTGCTCTTATCATGTTTACTTATCAGTAAAAGAGACGCACCTTTTAACCATATTTGATGGAAACACACCCTTTTTTGCTTCAAGCCTAAAATACCAAATCTAAAGAAGCAAAGAAGCAGGTACAATCCCAGATCCCACATGTAGAGTTTTGTGGATTTGCTGGTCAATGAATGGGGCATTTCAATTGAAATAGCTTTGGATATGCTTCACAGTGGATAGGCTTAGAGATCTGGATTTTTAGAGAAAAAAACCCTGCAGATATTATAGCCGCCTATATTCTAACATATTTAACAAAATTGGGTCAGAATTGATGAAACTAGGTCCTGTTTTACCAACAATTGTCAAATCAGTTGTTTTTGAAGAACAAACTTCTCTAGAATTCGGATTCAATTAGCAGTGCATTCCTGTTGCCTCTCGCATAGAAAATAGTATGCCCGGAAATAAACGGTGGTACCTGTTAAGCAATTAACCATGTGATGAACCTAAAATAGTTTGGAAAACAAATTTTGGTTAGATTTGTGACCCTGTGTAACCCTTTGGTTGAAGCCACAAATGTCCAGTGACTTCCCACAAATTCTTATTTTAACTCATTGTGTTTAGATAGATGATAGGCCTATTTGTATGTATCATTATTGATCATTATGAAGTAAACATTGGTGTAGAGGTCATTGACATTGAAGCCAATATTGGTATTTGTATTGTATAGGCACTTGCCATCCTTAAGGACTCTGGCCTCTTCTCTCTAACCCAAAGTCCTGTACCAGTGGTCACCACCGGCTCCTGCACATACCATAAGGTCCATTATTGTGCCTGCCTCATCCATTAGGCTGAAAACTGGTATGAATTAGTGCTGAGCATGATGATGAGTATCAGTCCCAAATTTGTGAGAAATATTCGGTTTTTATCTCTCCACGCGCAAAATTAATCTAAAGGTACGCACGCGATTATGGCCAAACGCACACGGTTTTGGCTGCACGCATGTGTGACGCATGATGCACAGTGCGCTTGTTGCTTTCATACCTGCCAGCGTCCTTCTGTATTCATTCGCTGCTGCAAGGCGGCTTGGAACTTATCAAACTATAATACTGTCATTCTGGTTTTGCAGATGGCAGCACATAACTAATCAAATGCACCCTTTTTGACGGAAAAGCACTCACAACTCCGGTGTAGGGGGCACTCAATTTATCCTTAGGTAGGGGTGTGCCATCCAGGGTCTCAAAAATGGGCTTTGGAGATGAGCAGAGCGGATTTTTGGCGAAAAATAGGGTCTTAAGAACTGATTTTCTCCAAAATGTAGGGTCTTAACAACTGATTCCTCCAATTTGTTTAGGAGAACGCCAATTTAAAAAAGAAATTGGGGCTTTGGAATGCAAATGTTGAAATACCTTGCTAACCATATTTTTTTAAAACACCCTGTAGCTTATAACCAGATCCTTGTATAGGCCTATGCTAAAGATACCGTAACCCTCCGACCTATATGGTACAGGTAAAAGGTGAAACCATGGTGAATAACCCAAAGTGACATCGGAAGTATAACTTATGAGGGGATGTTTACGTCCATTCCAAAAAAAACCTGTAAATTCATTTAACCGTTGTACAATGTGGTATATGGTAGTGTCGGTTTGTGGGGAAACGTATGTAAATTAATACCTGGAAGTTATTAGTTTTGAATCTACCCAATAAAGGATCACTTTAATTTATTATTAATTTATAGTAATTACCGCAACAATGTAAACATAATTTAATCATCATCAGCGCTTTCTTCCGGTTTTTTACAGAAAGTAGGCCTACACCTTACAAGGAAGGAATTTTGATACAATTTTATATATTCCTTTCTCTGTCAACAAGGATATGCCTGATTTGAGTGACAATTTGGAATTGAAAGTCAAGAACACCTCCCCCCCCCAAAAAAAAATAAAAATAAAAATAAAAATAAAAAAATAAAGAAAATAAAAAATAAATAAAAACAAGAATTATAAAAAAATAAATTAATAAAACAAATTAATAAATTGATAGATAAATAAACATAAATAAAATGTAGGCCTATTTGGAATGATTAATTTGGCGACAAATGGTTCTCCAAATCCACGATTATCAATTATCCTGCACAGCAAAATTATTAAAGCATATACAAAATAACTAGCATAGCAAAAACCCTGTATAGAAACCAACACAACCACTTCTCAATTTGAATACCACCAGGTAAGAAACCCGGGTGGGGGGGGGGGGGGGGGGGACTGACATTGGAAAAGGGTATAGGTATGTGCCGTGCTGAAGACCCCCTTTTTCACCCTCTGCTGCTAGCTCTTATGACCCCCCTTTTGAGCCTGCATCAGTTCTTTAAGACCCCGATTTTATTGAAAATTCAAAAATCGTGAAATTTTGCATTCCAAAGCCCCAATTCTTCAAAAATGTTGCGTTCTAAAACCAAAAAAAAAAAAAAAAAATTGAGCTATAGGCCAGTTCTCAAGACCTACTTTTTTGAACAAAATCAGTTCTTAAGAGCCTATTTTTCGTCATAAAATCAACTCAGTTCAATTCTGTAGCCCCCCTTTTTGAGACCCTGTGTGGCACACCCCTACCAAAAAAAAAGTTGAGTGCCCCCCCCCCCCCCCCCCCCCCCCCCCGGGTAAGAAATACATGCATTAAATTCCCAAACCTGTAAACAGGGATTTCAGTTTATATATACTGGTATTTAATTTGTGTGTTCGTATATGGTTAGTTTTAATATATGTATAGGCTTTGGTTTTCTTCGGTAAAGTCTCATGAATTACGCAAACAGTCATTTCGATAAGCATGTTTTAACAATGTAAAGAATTTCCACTAATATTGACTTCAGCTGCATGGCGGCATCATTGAATAGCGCACTGTTTTCCCTATGTAAACCATGCCTTGTAACTTTCTCTTTATACCACCTTGATTGACTAACAATGTTAACAAGACCTGTGCCTTTTTAAAGGGAAATCAATTCAACATTAAATAATGCTGTCGACATCGTTCCTTTGTGCAGATATTAAACTAATGAGCGGCGACAAAAGGAGTTGTGCAAACACTAAATTAGCTAATAGAAGTAGGCTAAAAACAATGTTGACAAGACCAATGCCATTTGGAGGAACATCAAGTCAACAAAAACAACTCTTTTCAACGGGGTTCTAATTCACCAATAATGGGAGACAAAAAGGAGTCATATAAACACAAAAATAGCCAAATAGCAATTACAGGGTGTCACAATAGTCAGTTTACATTTTAACTTGATAAGATATGTTGTGATCATAAACACTTGGAGAATAATTTGAATGAACAATATATAATGAGGAAATGAGGAAAAGGTTTTGTCAATGTATTGAAAAGGAGTTTTACAAATTATTTTCATTAAAATTTAGGTGGGGGGGGGGGGGGGTTGAGAAGTGCCATGCATAATATTTTATCTTATTATGTCCTTAGGCATAAAATTTAGGGAGAGAGGGAGAGAACAAGATTTTTCTGTTGAGAATATTGTCATTTCTGATTAAGATTTCCTGTGCTGTTAAAGTGGAAATGTTTCGTGATAAAATCTTCAAGTGCGAAAATAAGACCGCGCAAATATATTTATTTTGTATGTAGGTCAATGTAAGGAAGTAAAATAAAAACAAGCAACCTTTTTCAAAATGTGCAAAGCGCGAAAAATTACATAAGAGAAAATGTCCACCTTTTTTTTAAGTAAAAGAAACTATATACATCTCATATCATAATATCAATGCAACGGGTATACATCTAAGGGAATTGTTAGCATTTTCTTCGGTCCTACCCAACTGCAAGTCTAAAGAAACAATATATTATTGAACCAAAGTGTGATATTTGCATATGACCAGATCTTTTTGCTATATAGTACTGTGTATATAGTGCTGTGTATAATTATAGTTCTGTGTACTAGGGTTAAATTTTGTTCCATTTATAATTTTACAAACATTTTCTATCCACAAAATATGTTCTGGTTTTTAAACTGTGATTTATTTTGCTGGATATATAACGATTTGAAACTACATAATAAATTTTGAAACACCCTTTAGAAATCGGTGCAAACCTATTTGTCATTAGGACCAAAATTTAACAAATTAAAAAAAACCATACAGGGCGTACTAGTCAAATACTGAACAAATTTGGGTTGAATGATGGGTCATTGTCCCGGTGAAAGACAAGAGTCGGTCAATAACAAGTCCATAATAGCAGTCAACCATGAAGACCAACTTCCTCTTTTTTTATTATTCAACACACATTACAGAGAAAAGTTGAAAAACAGAGGGACGACCACCTTAATTGTAACGCACGCAACCATTGTCCTAGGCCGTTTCATAGATCATTAAAACCAAATGAGGTCTGTGTGTTTTACCAGCAAGACAATATATTATATCAGTGAAGGGGTGAGATGCAAAACCACATAAAGAAAAAACCCGCCATTTATGCCGTCCGGCCATATTATTTGTAGCACATGTTAGCTGATCCGTAGCCATGGTAAATGATGACATTAAGAGTATTTTAATCATTCTCGGTACAAATTAGCTAATTGGTAAAGTCATCAGCTTTAGCTAATTGTTATAACATTGAGGTTTTTGTTATTAAATGCTGCTGGGCCTTATGATATCCTATTGTTAAGTACAAGTCAAGGTAGTAAGGTTAATTTTAGCAAATCTGGAGTAGAAGCCACACTGAGAAAAGGGACCCTAATTTACAGAAATAAATTAATGAACTAGGAGCGGTTTTTATTTGAACAAAGATTCATTGAAGGGATCATGATTTAGGCAATGAAAAAACCAACCTTGTTCTACGGGCAATCAGAACTCAGGTAGGGCAACAACAAAAAAATTGTTTGATTGTCCTCGTCCGCCCGACCCTCTTAATCATTCTGACTCAAAAACTCTTTTTTTTGTTGAATTTTTTTTTTTTAATTTTTTTTTTTTTTTAATTAATTTTTTTGCAAATATTAGTCGAAAATCAAAATTTTCATTTTTCATTTTTTTTTAAGTGTTGAGAAAATAAAAATACTCATCAAAATATTAAAGATTTTGTTCCCCGTTTTGGTTACACAACAAGTACATCTCATTTTACTTTTGGTACCTGAAAAAAGGGCAAGTGAGAAAAAAAAGAAAAAAGAAAAAAAACTTTTCCCGACCGACCTACCCAACTTTTAAAAGTGATCTATGGACAATCAAACAATTTATTTATTTTGGCCTAGGGTCGGTCAGTGGGGCATGTTTTTGTGTGTGTTTTTTCTTCAATATCATTGTATGAAAATGTGTGGTTTTTTGTTTTTTTTAAATGTGTAACAAAAAATGAAAATTTGGGGAAAAAATGGGTCGGTCAAGATCGTAGTAAAGAACTGTTTTTTATCGCCTTACAGATCGATATTTTTGGCCGTGATTTGGTGTCACAATAAGTACTCGTGAATGTTATTTGGACTTGGGACTTCTGCAATACAGCTGTCACGTGCCTTATAATCACTCTTGCAATTGCATACAATTGAATCTTGTTCTTTGAATTTGCAGTTTTACACCCTTAGCATGGTAAAGATAACCCATTCTCGCTGATACTTCCAACTTAAAACCTGAATGCCAGCAGCCCACCTCAACCATAGCAGGTTACCTGCCTTCTGACCCTGTAGAGAGATTTCATCATTGAACTGTTACACAAATATGACAAAACATAAATATAACAGTTCATTACTCAAATAAACTAATTAATTAAAATTATGACATGGGCTTAAAAAAAAGGACAGACTTGTACTTCATCGGATCCTGCTTGTATATAAACATAAGTCCTGAATAGGTGGTCTATCAGATCCGGCCTGCTTAGGACCTGACATCTGCCCGCAAACTTCCGCTCTAGCAAAATTTATGAAAAAGAATGATTTGATTGAAAGATCTAAGAGAATAGTTCATGTAAACAAGTCATCAGACTTTCAGTATGGACCCTAAACAAGCAATTTTTGTATGAGACACAGATACCTATATTATACTACCTTGGATTGATATGAAGACAGTGTGCTATAGTCGATTTGTCCATCACAAGACAGGGACGTAACTACACAGGCGCAACATTTACTCACATGTATGTGTCTTCCGCCTTTCTACCTGCGAGTGTATATGGCAGCGCTTCGAGTAGGCATGCATATTGATGTACTGCAATTAGTGAATGACGCAGTTACATCACTGTCTTGTGATGGACAAATATACTATAAAATCTTTTGCAGAAGGTAGGGTGGGGGGGGGGGGGGGGGTACCATAGTGGTTTCAATATGTTCTTATCCCTGGACTTTTGGGCTGCCAGTGCCAAAGACCTCCATTTCTAAGTTTTGGTAAACTTGGTCAGTGTTTTTCATATCTAAGAGGCAAAGTTTGCATGTTTTTACATCGTGGATGGACCCCTCTTATCCTGGAAATTAGGGGGAAATGAGTTGACAAACTTTATGAAAGGAGTGTAGGGGAGCATGCTAGCTGTGTCACCATAGTACAGAAGACTCATCTGCTTCTGACATAACATACTTTTGATGGATTAGACTTACAAATAAGACAACAATATGACCCAACAAAACAAGATATGATATTTTGTTTAAGTTATGGTCATTAATATAGGAGAAGATGGTCTGGGCTATAATCTAGGCACTGACAGATAGGTGTCAACAGGGTCAGAGTTCTGGGGATGGTACTGGTCAAGTCAGACCTAAAAGTCGGCCACAACAGCTCAAATATCTTGGAGACAAGGCGCCTGCCTGCAGACATACCTGTGTAACAGAGCTGGAGCTGTCCAACCTGTGGGTAGGGTAGGCAATACAATTTACCAAAAGGTTAAAACCGTAATACATTCCAAGTAAATACTGCGCTGACCATGATCTGATCAGTGTCTCCACTTCTGTCTGATAGCTAATAGTCCCGGAAGGGGAGGGGGAATGGCAATCAGATAAAAGTTGTAAACCTTAACCCTAACCAACAGCCCGTGTACTAAAAATACTACTTCCAATCCTATCTCCCAGCGCATGTACAGACAGTTTTCGATGATGAAATAAACCGAGCCTATAATAGTGAGCACAGTATACGATTAACTGAGAGGCTTGCCATGGGACCGGGGTTTTGGGTCCGGAGGGTCCCGGGTAAGATTTATTTGTTGATTTCTCTTCCAAAATTGGGATCCTGGTTAAAAACCCAGTTAGGGGGTTAAGGTTTTCAATGCAGTGATGTATACTTCTGAAATGTTCTCAGGTACTGATGTTTCTTCTCCATTTACAAATACCACTTTCCCTCCTTTTCTCCCTTTGTTATCTCACTTCTTTTCATCTTTGTTGTCCCCTTCCCTTTTTTTCTCTTCCCCCTTGAATTTTTCCCCTTTTCCCCTCCCACCTCTCTTTTTCTCACAAAAGAAGTGACTCAGTTTCTATACACACACCATTTTTTCTCTCTTGATAAGTGCTGAGTTTTTTGAGTGCCCTGAAAGCAGAGTATTTTGAAGTATCCTTTGCAGCAGTGATGATCAATGTAAATGAAAACCAGATCTAACCACAATGCAGAACATGCGGAAAGGTATCTTAATCACTATGGACCTACAGCACAAATTCTCCTGGTCACAGTTCGACTTACCGGTGCGGGCGCACTTCGATCAGCCACAGATCTGTGGATCAGCTTGCTGCGCATGCTTGAAAACTTACAAAATGCCACTTACCAATCAGAGCCGTCGTGACAATGAACCCAAATATTTACCCCCCGTTTGAGCCAAACTTAACCTTCTTATCTTAGGCCAAATTAAAAAAATTGTTTGTCTCAAAGCTCCCGCGCGCGTTCGTTTATTGGTGCGCATTAGAAAAACAAAAATCTGAAAAAAACTTTTTTTTTTTTTTTTCAAAAAAAATAAAAATAAAATAAAATTTCACAGATTTTTCAGATTTTCATTGATCAGATCATCTTAAATACAAAAGTTCACTTTTACAAGGATTTCAATATTTTATATTTAAAAAAAAAACTTGAAAAAACTTGAAAAAAACCCGCATTCCGCATTAGTTTTACAACAGGAGAGGAGCTTTGAGACAAACAATTAATTTAATTTGGCCTTATCTATATGATCCGAAGCACCAAAAATTGTACAGTAATGGCCATCACATTTCGAATATTAATTTGACCTGATATTTAGCCCGATTACCAAATTGATTGTTCCTGGTCTGGTAGGATAAGCCCTAGATTGGGTCACTTAATTGACAACTTCAATTCCTGAACCATAATTCAGTTAGCCTGGGTGATCCGGGATATATGATATAGGCCTTAATTGTAATTAATGACATATAAATGAGAAATTAAACCGTGTTAATTACCATACGAAAAGGGTGACAATACGATTCGGTGTCACATTTCTGTTTTATAATAGGATTTTTGTCGGAAAAGCTTTGATCAAACGCAATCGCAATCTTCTCCATTCCCTTGTTGGCTTAGCGGTCAATTATTATTCGATATGTTTGGTGTGAAGAAGCTTAACATGTGACTTAGTGAGTGATATGGCGAAATCCAAAAATGAAACTGAAGATTTTTATTAAGCTGTTAGACCTATTAACATTGTGTGTGGCGGAAGCAGGTCATCTGGTGCAACCTTTGTTCAAAGTGGGTCACTGAAGTGACCCCAAAATTAACGATAACATGGATGATGTAGAATTGGTTCAGGCCAGAGACTCACATGACAAAGTGCAACCTATTTAACAATTTATGTGATGGGTCTGACCAAACCATAAATACTGGAAATCAAACGGTGTAGTTTGGGGGAAAATTTTCAAACAGGGCGGCGATCGCCCCACCAATATTTTGAGTATGTCGATTGAGATTGGCACTGTTGGTTCATTTAACAAGGGGAATCATGGAATATGACTGTCAAATTGGTACAAAGATAGCAATTTTTTGCGCGTGCATATGCCCCCAAATTGATTTCAGTTTTTAGGAGTTCGTTCAGAGCCAAAATGTACCTTAATAATGGCAAAATAAGTGTAAAAGCGCACATGTTCGTGCGCTATGAACGCATTTGTTAATCCAGTAAAGTCTTATCGACTCAATTTTATTTCTCGCCCCTCCAATTACGAACAACCTAGCTACGCCACTGATTTCAAGTTGGTATGTCTGTTATGGTAGAATCGGGGGATGGGGGGGGGGGGGGGTAGAATGCCTACATCTAACCTACATGTAATTCAGTTGTGGAAAATGTTTTTTTTATCAAAGCATCAAATATTAGTAGGCTGTACGAATGGCCGTCTTTTTTCTCTATTCTGTTTAGATGTATTTCACTGAATCATGATAAGTATAAACCCTTAATAGAAACACAAATTGTGTGTTTTCCATAATCTGTTGTAGAACAGTTCTCAGTACTTGTTATACCTTCTGAAAAAGAGTTGTGATTGTAATCTCCATACCTTCTTTGTTAAATCAACTACTGTTGTATTTTTTACTAACACAATATTTTAAAAGCTAAACCTAGGGCCCACTCAGCAGGAAAGTTGGAAGCATCCAGAGGAATGAAAGAGAGGATTATAATTATTTGATAAATCCAGGCCTGCCGACATTCAAAAAGAAACTGCAGTGTAAGAGTATGAAAATCCAATATGAAAATCACAGAAAACAAGGGTGCCATTTTGCTAAGGGAGGGTTGTAGCAGAAATGTGTGAATTTGAGTCCTTTCTTTTGAACTGAGCAAAATCCGGAGGGTGGGGTGGGGGGTCAATAATCATGCATGCTGTAATCACGTGTGTATTTCCTCTGAATGCGTGTTTCTCCCCAATTTGACCCTAAATGAGTCAAATATAGACAGGATTTTGAAAAAAAGGTACCTTTTTTTTCATTAAAATGATCAATTTTAGATGTTTTTAGACGTGTTATGTGTGTTAAACGAAACCCATCTAAAAATTAACTGTTATTACAAGTTTTTGTGGTCACGCATGCCTATAGTATACTGGTCGACTGCACCTTCCCCACCCGGCAAAATCCTTTTAAATTGAGTCACTTTACTGAAAAAAATAGATAATACCTGGATTGACCCTAATTATAAGAACTAGCGGCGTACCCTCGCTGCGCTCGGGTCTCCGCTAGATGGTTACGCCACATTACCTACCTTTGAAACCACATAAACCCCCTTAAATAGGTTGATTTTATAACCATATCCCTCCTAAAGGCATTATAAACCCCCTACAACCCCCCCCCCCCCCCCCCCCCCCCCCAATCAAGTTGATTTTTAACTATCTTTAACCCACTGCCACCGGCCAAACCGCATTACTTCATTTAAAAAAACCTCGCCCCGGCCTTCTGCCCCGGCCAACCACCCCCGCATTTCTTCATTAACCCCCTGCCTCCCAAACCTCATTACTTCATGGCCTCCCTTCGCCCACGCGTGCTTATCTAAACCTTCAAGGCCTAAATTAACTAACTCCTGCAGCGTTCTTCATTAACCTCCTGCCTCCCAAACCTCATTACTTCATGGCCTCCCCTCGCCATCCCCCCTGCCGTCCCTCGCCCGCAGTCCCCGCCCCTTCCGCCGTTCCCGCTCGCCCCGTGCTTATAACCCTTCAAGGCCTAAATTAACCAAGTCCCGTAGCGCAGCGTATTTCTCCAATATTTTCCCGCCCGCGTGTGTAGGGGTGCGTGGGTGTAGTGCGCGCGCGTGAGCGTTTATTTTGCATGGCGCACTACAACGCGTTATGTGTTACGCGCCAAGTGCATGGTTGCAGTACGCACAAAAATAAACAAATGGCCCGTAGAAACAGTTTGAAAAGGCCCTGGATTTTACTCTTTTGCTCATATCTCGGTCAATTCTGTACGGTTTTCAGCCATTTATAGCTTATAACACTCACATTATAATCATCTTTTATCTGTGCAAGGTTGGCGGCGTTTAGACGTAAAATGAGGGAGCCTTTATGGATACACACATACATACATACATACACCATAAGACGAATTATAGTAAGATATGATATCCCCTGATCTGTTATGCCATGAGACTCTAAACTAATGCAGATGATTTTGTAAATGCTTTCTCATTTACTTTCCATAAGTGTATGAGTAAATTAAAAGATTATAGTATTGACCTTTTATACCAAAATCCAACCACTATTATTTTCCCACCGAATTTTCTAGGATAAACTAAATATGATAAATATGCTTGTGATTCATGGCGGCAGCAGTAGCCATCATAATTTTATGTTGGACTTGAGGAGATTTAGCTGCTCTATCCAAAGACTTGCTTCAACTTGACTGTATATATTGAAGCTATATTTGTGTACAGCCACAGCGAAACGATGCAGTTGGCCTGTGGTATAACTAGAGTTTTCTATGGTGGGGACAGGCCTGTGTGTGTGGGGGGGGGGGGGGGGGGTGGGGGGGGGGGCATAACTGACTAGTTTTTTGGGGGGCTGGGGGGCGAAGCCACCCTTATAGCATGAGATTGCAAAAACGTACACATTTTTTCTAGTTCTTAGAAAACAACAAAAGTATGAAACCTGTTACCTGTGTACCTGTTACTCATTTTGCATTATTGATGGATGGATATTCATTATGTGGAATGTGACTTGTATTGTGGATGCCTCAATTAGCGTGCATGGATGCACTAATTCAAGTCATAGAAACAGATGAACACAGCCATACAATAATTTGATTAATTCCATGGATTTGTCAATGCAAATTCAATAATGCAAAATGAGTAACATGTTGGAGTGGTCTGGTGACTCTTTTGCAACAAAGCTCTTCATTTATCAACACTTTTGATTGGTCAATGACTTAGGTATTATAACAGCATGTGCATAATGTAACGAAGTCATGATTTATGCAAAAAACTCAATTTTGCTGAAAAGTGAGTTAGGCAATTATCGAAGCAGGCTGACGATATACAGAATAAATCACAAGGCGGCAATTATGTTGCTGTTGATTTACAGTTTCAAAATGATAGCTGCCTTGTGCTTTATTCTGTGTGTAAGACCTATTTGAGGACATTGCCAAAATGTTGCCCTATTGAAAGTCTGTGCACCATCATTCAAGCAAAGGATGCCTAACTTAATTTTGTTGAAATTAGAGCCATCAGTAATGAGTGGTTAGTTTCCGTCGTTTATTTAAAAATGACAAACTCATTTTGTGATTCACTATAATACTAATAGTTATCATAACCATGATGATGATAACTGTCAATTACTAGAAAAGGTGCAGATTTCTTCCATTTAAGCATCCGGAAAAGAAACCTGCTCCATTAATACAGGTCTATAATGGGACGCACCATTAGATTTCCAGGGAGGGGGTAGGAAGTTTTTGGAAGAAAAAATTTCCCCCTCTATGCAGGCCAACAACAAATTAAAAAAATCGCCGCCTTTGGCGGCGCAACAAAATTAATTCACCCCTTACGGCAGCCCCCCCCCAAAAATTCACCCCGAACCCAACTTCCTACGCCCCCCCCTGGGAATCTAATGGCGATAATAGGGTAGGCCTCAAATGTTGCCTCATGGCTTGCATTTTACAGTTTCTTATTCAAAATACGTCTCTGGGATATTTTGTCAGAAAAAAAATACATTGGCTGTATCTGATATTGAGTTTAGCTGCAACATTTTTTAGACACACTATATGCAATATGTCTCCAATTTCATTGAACTTTTTAGGAATGCCAAAGTCATCTGATAATTGATTCGCACCAATAAAAATACACTTTGATGAAAGCTAATGAGTGTTTATTAAAAAATGGTATAAATGCATTGAGAAAACCATAAAACAATTAAATTTTAAATGAATGCAGAAATATTTTCAAACGGCATTCTGAAAATACCTATTTTGTTAAACTGTTTGCATTGAATTAAATGTGCAATAGACCTTAAGTGTTAAGCCTGCGTATTTTAGAGGGTGCTACCCAGGGATTAAAATACTTGTTGGGTTATGAGGGCTGTTTTGAGCAAATTCTGCCAAAAATCGCCCCTTTAGTACATTTTACCATAGGCCAAAGTTTTCTCAGGGGGCTATTTTGTGAAAACTGGTGGCTAATCACCCTTCGCCCCTGTGTATTTTGAGCCCTGGTGCTACCCTTTAAATACTTAAGAACCTCGTTTCTCATCTTGAATTTCTAATTAATATTAGGTAGGCCTGGTATCATATAAATGGAGGGGGCCAAGGCTAGAATAGATTTAATTAGATGCTTCACACACTTGACTTGACACTCGCCTGCCCCTCCCTCCCACGACAGGTACGCTTTTAATCAGGGGGAAATCTAGTGTGCTCTTTGCAAAATCTGTCGGTCACTTTAGATTTCCTTTTCTAGAAAAATCGTCTAGGATCAGATATGTCTATACAAGTTAGTCTCCTCGGGGGGGGGGGGGGGGGGGGGGGGTACTCACCGTGTAAGGCATACGGGGACGTGCCGCTCCAGTGGGTCGTTTTTTCACGAGACATCCTTAGCCATGGGTAGGCTTTTCAGTGAAAAATCCTTAGACATGGGTCCTGTTTTCGCGATTTTCGCGAAAATTTGCCAAAATTAGGTATATGTTCACGAAAATTTGCCAAAATTAGGTATATTTTCACGAAAATTTGCCAAAATTAGGTATATTTTCGCGAAAATTTGCCAAAATTAGGTCTATTTTCGCGAAAAATCACCCTTTGAAATGGGTATGGGTTTTGAATCTCCAGCGGCACACCCCTGACCAAACCAAATCCGAGTACCCCCCCCCCCCCCGGGAGTCTCCTATCAAGTTCAAGATTAACATGATTAGGGTTATCATAAATGTCCAGATTGAGGTCATGATCATTTGTAATTTTGTAATAGGACTAAATCACTCATGTACTCTATATGTTTTAAACAAGTGTATGCCCATTTAAATGTCAATCTGCTGTATATTTTCCATCTTTTTCTTTAAAAACATAATCTATAAACACGCAAATTGGGTTTATCAGAAGCTTTAAACAGACGCCTTCTCTTGATCACTTTTTAATTCAATGCCGTATTGATAAAACCAAGGAAATAGTATCAATGAATAGACCAGACTTCAAGCTTAACAAACATTTAATTATGCAAATAATATGTTAATAAGCTCATACATAATTATTGAGGTTTGATTAAAAATTGACCAAAATAATATATTTTTGATGGATTGCAAGATCTCACATAGTCAAGAACATTACTTTTGTGACTTTTACTCAAATAAGCATAAAATAACTAGGTTCTAAGGCCTACATGATGCAAAAATAATCTGAATAATACTTACATATTTTGGATGATTTTAGATGCATTTTAAGGGTTAATTTCCTGTCATATTTGGTCTATTTTAGTAATAAATTACATAATCATTGTTATATTTAGTACTTTTACAAGAAATCAAGATGTTGATAGTCAGTAATTATTGATGGAGTGTAATACAAGTGACACAATCCATCTAAAACTATCAACATATTTGTTATTTTTCTTGTAAATTATAGCTAAAGTATGGCATGACCCTTGTAGATTAGGGTTAAATGTGATTAATTGCTGGGTTGATTAGGAGTTTTAAAGAGTTTATTTTTTCGCATAGAGGCCTATTAGTTATTACAACACAGAAATACAAAAAAAAATAGGGCAAAATATATTACAAAATGGAGCGTAAGTACAAGAATTTTAATTGATTAACTAATCAATTGTTGTTTAAAGGTATATGACCCGATCACTTTTTGGGGCTATGATTTTTTTTTCACATCAAGATATTTTGGTATCAGAAGAATCCCCATATTTTTCTCATTATATCTGTAAAATATTAGGGGCCGGCCAGAAATGTTTCATTTGAAAATTATAGGCTAAAATGTGGTGAATTACTGCCAAAGGTGGTTAACCACCAGCTAGTATGTGTACTACTCAATGGCCACATGTCTTTTGATATTGCGCTTCCAAAAATAGAACCATTGGAGTTATGCAACTCAAACTTTGGAATGCAACAATTTTAAGGATGTCCTTTCATGTAAAATAGAAAACATCAAGTTGAAAATCGGGTCATCTACCTTTAAGTGAATAAATAGATACTTACATACTGTAAAAGCCAATAATTTCTCCTAAAGATATTATTTGCGCATTTTATATCATAGATATTTCGCGAATTGTTTTGTTCGCAAGCGACCTTCTGTATGCACTGCATTAATGTTGAAAATAATATTTTCACGCGGAAAAATATTTTCACCTACCAAAAAAAATACCACCGCGAAAATGTCAGCTTTTACAGTATATAAAAAAAATGAATTCATTTTTTCAAATGAATAAACAAATATATAGATAAACAAATGAATAAATAAATATAAAAATAAATAAATAAATATAAATAAGTGATTGTAAAACCAATTACATTTGTTGTTCCCTATTTTGTCCATCCCTTTATAATTCACTTCGCTTTTTAACAGCTTGCAGCAAAATAAAAATTACAACAATACTATGATTATGAATTTTCGAAAGCTTTTAAAAATTCTTTCTAAAATGTCAGTTTTACAGATATTAAATGAGTGTCACAATCAATGCTCTGCAATGATTAATTGTAATGATTTCCAGTTAAAATTCAAAATTTAAAAAATATTGAAGTAAACAATGATATGCATTTCCTATGAAGACTGTTTCTATACAAGCTGTGTTTGTTCAGTATCTCAATATTTCAGTACAAAAAATGGCACACGTCTTGCCTTATGTGTTTAATATGAGTGACATATATATCGGCAAGTAATTTTAATAGAATTTTAGTTGGGACACTGTTTGAGTTAGAAAGTATAGGCCTAATATTGTCATGAATAAAAGCATGTGGAAAACTGAAGTAGCAGTAGCAGTTCTTATTTTCTGGCAATTATTGGTGTACAATAAAAGATGTGTGAAATTGTTTCCAGTATATAATTACGTCTCTTACAATGCAATACACATTATATGTATTGACTAATGTCCTTAATGTCACTCAAAAGTATCATGATTTATGTGTGCATGACCAAAACACCTTTTTCACATAATTATTGAGAGTTGTATGTTTGATCTGTTCTATTTAATTTTCGTCTCTTTTACAGGATTCACAAACAGTAGCTACAAAATTCACAAATAGTAGCTTGAATTCTAAATTATTAATGAAACCTATAGTATAATAAGCGACTATCACAAGAAATGTTAGTTTTGGATTATTGATATTCCGCATATATTTGAGCAAAATCCTTGAACATAATTTTGTCTTCCTTTTTTTAATTTTTATTTTATTTTCATGTTTGATTTTTTATTAAGCATTCAGACCAAAGATTGATCTAATATTGTATGAAAGTAAAACAGGGTTTATTGAACTTAATTACTAGCCACTCCCCACTATCGGTTGACAACCATGTTGACCACGGTCTTGTTTAATCAAAAGAAATATCCCTCAGCTATTACTGATTACATTGAAGTCATAAAAAAGTCATATTACTTTGGAATTAGCTGCAAAAACTTATCCCAAAATATAAGATTACTTGAAGTTTACACCGTATCTTTAGGCTCGTATAATGATCAGGCTATTATAGCCTCTTACAACGAAATACACACCATGCGAAAAATGTGATAGGCTTTATATGCTAATTTGTATAAAATGCAAGTCTTGCTTTATACATTGTATATAAAAATTTGAGAGCGAGGAGTGTGCATATTTTAAGTATCCCATAACATAGGGAGGCACCATACCGCCACACACTATGTCCAACAATAATCTTAAACTTTCGGACAACTTTGTTTGTAACCCAACCTTAAAAGGACAACAAAATCAGACGTGGTGGTCAATACTTGATCCAGTTTAAAATCAGTTATTTCAGCTCATTTAGGCCCCGTTTTGTGCAAGGGTCATTTTACATTTGCATCATCTGGTATAATTCCGCCACCAGTGCATGTTCTCAGGAGCTTTTTGGAGACTTATAAAGTAAGTGGAGCCATATCATGGGAGAACTTGGCCTAGCTTTGAAGGCTTTGTTTTCTTTATAAAGCCAGCATTTGAAATTATGAACTGCTTGGCGAATTGGTTTGACAAGCGGTTTTAGAACAGATGCATTTATATTATACAAACAAGTTGTGTAACTCTGAAATCTCTACTTTTCTCCAAAAAAATATTCCTGGTTAATATGCCAATGGCCTGGTGATAAGTAATCTTCTTGATCATTATTAATATTATATGCAGGCCTCAGTACATGAAGCTAGAAAGAAGAGCTTCATGCTCAGTTTAAGTGTGTGTATCAGCATAGTTTAAGTTCCTCTCTTGACCCACTTTGCTATTGTATTAGGGTATGTCACCTATATCTAAATCAATAAAAACAGGAAAATCATTTGTACTCCTCTTTGTAATTGGCCCACTTGTCTCAAAATGTGGCTTCAATATGCCCCACGGGTTGATTTAACGGAGAAAAGTTAAGTGTAAAGTTAAGTGTGACCACTAAAGTGTTGATATCTTTGTTAAGGCATTGTTTGAAGTGTGAATAGATTATGTATTTACATTCTTGTAACATTGACCCATTTTAGCTAGGGCTCTAAAGCCCAGTACAGGCTAATGTCATTCATTGAGCGGTGGTCTCGTTTTGAGGTATTACTTAGCGGCTCAATTGAAGAGTATTTACCCGAGTAGTATTTTACACATAAAATGACATCAGATATTTTCTTTGATCTAAAGCGTTAAATTATTTAACCCATTGAACACATTTGTAATATTACCACTCCTTTTTACACCTTTTTTTCTTCTTTTGGATAAGAATACATTTCCTTTGAATTGTATATACATGTAGGTCTGTTTTTATCCTGATTGACTTGCTTAACAAGGGTTTCTAAAACTTTAGCCCAATTGTGGTGTAAAGTAAAATTTTAATTTTTTTCTTGTGATTATTGTTTTTAAGATTAAAATGTGCAATTTTTATGCATCATTCTTTTGACTAATGTGTGTGGGTTTTTTCGTAACTCAAAAGTTTTGCCAATGTGCACTTTGAAACCCTTGTTTATCAAAATGTTTCGTATAGATTGGGTATCTGTGTATTAAAAGTAGCCCAATTTGTCCATTACATTTCATTTTGGCAATACTGCCAAAATCAAATACCTCCAGTTTCAAAAACCTGATAATAATTATGATGGGTGAAAACCTTTTGTCTTAAATCAAGTAATATAGGTAGAAAACAATACACACTACAATTATTCACCTTGGTACAACCCCACAAGGCATACACTTATTAATCATAAGTCATAAAACAAAAGGGATTTCAAGTAAATTGAATTTGGGAGCCTTTTAAGGAAAGCTGACACCTTTTTCTTTTCATTCTTAATTTCACCCTTGAACTAATGATGCACCTTTTACACTTGTATTTGATTTAGATTGACTTGTTAACACCTGTGCACAATACGTGGGGTCCATCCATATCCACAGAAGATTTCAAGAAAATCCCACAATGCATTGCGGGAGCACCAGCCAGCTAAGGCTTTTTGAACATGATGCATATGTGAAGCTCTTAAGTTTATAAATAAGAAAAAGGAACACTGAGAACTAATTTATTAATTGATGTAAACTAGAATCTAAGAGTTCCAACGATGAATGCACTATCATGCCATGATTTTGTGCATATGTCTATGGAAACCGAGACGAATTGGAGACCAGATAAAGGGCATTTTGCAAAAACGCAATGCATTGTGGTGGTGTCTTTAAAATCTTCTTCCATCCATACCCATCTCAGAATACATACTTGTACTATATACCACACAGATCAAATGAAATAAATTATTTCAAACTCCAAAAATATACATTTCTTAATATTGATGATGATACTTTCTTGTTATAATTGAATCATGGCAATGTTTACATTTTAAAGCGAAAAGTTAAATAGGTGGTGAAGAACAAATCAGTACTAGGTGATTTCATTTCAGATTATGTCATGGGCATGTTTTATTTTCTCTGAATGGTTACTCTCCTGATATATTTTAGAAACCAACCAATCATAACACAGCTTTTTGATTGATAGCGCTATGAAGTTGAAACACCATTCTTGTCCAAGATTGGCAGACTAATATGACACAGCTTTTCCGACCAATCAAAATACTGTAAACCAGAAATGTTCGCGAGTTAAAAATTTCACGAATCAGCAATACTGGCTTAATTCACGGCATGAAAATTTTGCGAAGATAACTTTGCAATGCACTGCTACCAGGTAGATTGGAAATATATTTGCGGCATGACAGTTAGTGCTCCCCACGAAGTTAGCAAAATTTAAATGAATCTCATTTTGAGCAGCTTGGTGCTAAGCATAGATGAAAGGAACCGACAATTGGGAACCCGGTAGTATATATTTTACGGAATAAATCGTATTGGAAACTGGAAACCAATGCTTAGCACCAAGCTGCCGGAAGCTGGTTTTACAGTAGCTTTTAGGAATTGATCAATCTGGCACTTTGCAAGGCAGGTAGTACCCATGACACTGGTAGCACTCTCTGATTGGCTGAATAATTAATATGACTTTTTCGACCAATCAAGATAGCTGTTAGAAACTGATAATGTTTTGCATTTACCCATAGATCTTTCTTCTCAAGGATCTATGATTTACCAGACAGGTACAAGTAGTACACTGCTGTTTGATCACACATAATTTGTCCGTTTTATTCTGAGAACACTGCAACTTGCTGGCCCGGTTCTGATTTTAACTTATTTAAGTACCTGAATATACTGGCCATCTTTTGTAGAAATTTCAGAATTTTTGAAGGTGCCATTTCTGAGAAATAGAGCTTTGAATATCATTATTTACTATAATAGCGCCCTCATCGGCCGCATTTCCCATATAGTTATATGTAAAATGTGTGTAAAGTAGAAAATGCCGATAATTTAAAAAGGGCTCGAAAAATTTTCATGAAATTTTCACCATATACTCGTAGTCATTAGCGCTACCTAAATCAGGTCAAACCATAACTGGGCCACTATGTAATCTTTTTTATTCCATAATTTTAATTATAAATCGGACAGTCAAACATCCGTGAGTATCCTTGAGGTTAAGCTTCATGGGTGAGGTATAACTAGTCATCTAATGCATGGATTGACTCCCTGATCTATCAAGGTGTTGAAATAAGAACGCTTAATCCATCGCCTTAGATGACACAAGGTGTTAAATGAGGACACTTGTGTTTAAGTCAATTATGTAGACCTTAGATTCCATTTTCAATTAGTACCTGTTCATGGGGATTAAAATTTGGAATTTGACCCCAGTATTTTGTTCATTCTTCGATGCTACTTAATTTATAAGGTGTTTAATAAGGTGTTGACCTGTTTAGGTTGCATGGCTGAAATTCTGTCAAAATGGAATGCTCCTGAGCTAGAGACTGAGAGTATTTTATAGGAACATCATGAAACTTGAAGTTGAACAAGGTTTCAGTATATTGGTTGATGATGGATGGTCAGGGTTAATAATTGCTCATGAATTGATTCATGTTAATATGTATCATACACAATGCACAGTAAATATGTTGAGTGTTGAACACATTCATTTTCATTTGAGCGTCTCTTCTTTGATCTGAAACTTATCCTCTTTCTTATTTCTGTGTGTTTATAATAGGTATCTGTTTGCTGTTAGTAGAGGCCATATATCTCCAGTACTACCATATATAAGGTAAGTTTATATTTTTACATGCCCAATGGCTAAAATACCCAATAAATTACTACGGGCTTGCTAATTTCCATCAACCCTTGCCACCACCCCCACCCCCCCCCCCCCCCCTCCCCCTCCCCCTCCCCTCCCCCTCAGTACTTGTGTAAGTATCTAAAGGGTTTAACAGACATTTGACTTATTTTGGAGTCTTGCAGCATTTATACTCTAACCATTGTTGGCCCTTTTTTAAATGCAATGTCCAAATAAACCGAAATCAAAAGTTCCTCAAGAAGAAAGGGTTTGGATTGGATGTATACCCATGTGAAATCAAAAGAGATCGTACACATTTGAGAAAAGTTGAGAGTTGGTGATACTTATACCTAGACCAGTCAGTGGCATATCCAGGGGAGGGGGCAGGGGTACAGAATGCACCCTTGAAAAAATATTTGAAAGGAAAAACTATGCTGAAAAAATACAAACCCTGCTATTATCAGCCCATTTTGGACCCTTTTCTCCTTCCGACCGGAACAGCGGTGACACAGCATTTAGTATTATGACTGATTTCAAATAACCCAGAATTTAGTTTTCATTTTTTGCCCATTTGTTTACTATTTGCACTTACTTCAAAGACTATGGTCATTCTCACAATGTACCATCTGTAAAATTGCCATCATCTTTCAGCAGTTTGTGGGTAGAATTTCCATGTCAACATCTAAATTCAAACTTATGACCTAGTCGAATCAAATCCTGCTTAAGAAAAGTTTAACCCCATCATGGCAATCATTAACTCCTAAGATTACCTATTTACACCTGATGGGTGAAAAGTTCATAGACTAAGTGCAGCAATACAGGAAATGATTACCAAATTGTCAGGCACCTTGGGACCTTGTGGTGTATGTTAAAAACAATGGTGGTGTCTGGATTAATTTGTTGACGTGCTCATCATTCAGGCTGCAAATTGAAGATATCATGATTACGATGTCATATCTCAGGTGTCAACCCGTGATCATTTCTATCAGACTATTGGAGCAGGAATTGAACTCATAACCACTTGAAAAGTCCTTTTCAACTGGTCACATCACTAGGGACATGTTGGTAGCATAAGGCCAACAAAAAAAAAAGCAGATCTGTCTCACATACCTGCACACATAAGTATGTGGAGTCACTTTTTGCTGCATAACCATACACGATGAGCCCAATTTTGAGGGTTGGGAGATTCTTTAGTTGTCCAAAAAGGGGGAGGGGGAGTGGGCCAAAAACACAATAAAAAAGAATTTCCACATTTAGTACATGTAGGCCTATAGCTATTTTTTCTACAAAACAAATTCAAAACAAAATCGTGTATTGCATAGCTATATATTCCCAGATGGGACAGATCTTTTTTGTTGTTGGCCTAACTCTAGTCTCAGTTATTATTTCCAGTTTGGGAGCACATTCTAAGCTTTAAAATGATGCATTGTGGGAAGGAAATTGGCCTTTGGAAACAGGTTACAATTTTAAGAAGCATAATTTGTTCCTATTATTTTCTTTAACTTACATCAACTCATTGGCCTTTATCTCAAAACTGTTTTTGTCAGCATAAAATGCTCAGTAAGGCTCCCATTTACACCTTTCCAACTTCTTTTCAAACCATTTTGTAATAACCTTTTGCCTAACTTTTGTTAACCTTCTCCTTGCAGTGATACAGGTATAGAGTATCCAGAGAGCAGTATATTCAGTCTATGTATGGACCTTGTAGCATTTCTATGTAAGTAATATCACATCGAAGAGAACCATCAGGAGATCATTTTGGTGTTTTTTAAAGCAAAAATGAGACAAATTTACTTTTTTTTGTCAATGTCCGACCAACCGTGTACTATAGCCCCGACCGTGTAACCTTTTTATTTATTTTATTTTTTGAAGAAAAAAACAACAACAAAAAAACCCTTTTTTTTAACATTTTTTTTCAAAGTCACGTATATGGCCTTAATTGACCCACACATGACCCCTCATGTGACCCCATACCATGTATAGTATTATGTAAGTTATTTTGGGTCAAGTATGGGTCATCCAAAAGATATGACACGGTTCAGAATTCTGCGTACTGGCTAGGACTGTGCCAGAATAAGAGGCTACCAGAATAACCACTAGCAAAAATACATAAATAAAAAATAAAATATCTGACCTACAGTAACTGACCCTACCTTTTGAGGACCCTCTATGGACAAATAAACAACTTTTGTTTTGGCATAAGATGCATCTATGATAGGTGCACAACAAGAGGTGTGCATGTCAAATCTTCTAATATTAATGTCTAAAACTTGAAAAGATTACATATAGATACTAATTTAAGAATTAGTTTACTGTGATTACCTATACTAAGATATAAACTTTTTAACTAAATATATTTTAATATCTCTCTTTCTCCTCTATACAGTGGTCCTAACAGTATATGTAACCTACCATTTGATTGGCCATTTTGCGCAAATATACGACGATGAGCATAGAAACCAGCAAATTGAAAGAGTCAATAAGGGAGCATTTGTGGTCGGTGTAATAGCTGCGAGTGGTCTAACAATACTCGCAAATTTTCCAGTAAGTAAATCTGGTTTAACATTTTACAGTTTACATATTATCATGGGCAGTATATGAGATACTTGACAGGTTTTTTTGTAGAGTTCAGTGTTGCATTTATGGATTTCATTTATGTGGGCCTGATCTTCCATATTTTCAAGTTGATTCCATGAAATAGGATGCGGTTTTGATGGTGTAGCATGCAAGTCAGTCTTGTCAATTGATTTATGGGAATATCTATTTTGACCAAAAAAGAGATTCCAAAAGGAGTCTTTTAAAAAAGGACATAGTTGCAGCAACCCAAATTGAAATAAATCTTAGACAAATGAAAAAGAAGGTCTGTCTCACATAAATTTGGGAAAATAGCTATGCGATATGCGATATGCGATTTTAACAAAAAGGAAATTTAGAAAAAATGGCTATGCTAAATGCGGGAATTCTTTTTTTTATTGTGTTTTTGGCCCACTTCTTCACTCCCTCCCTATTTGTTTTGGACAACTTTAAAAAAGCGCCCAAAATTAGGCTCATTGCGTAGGGTTATGCAGCAAAAGTGACTTCACATACTTATTGCGCGCGGGGTGTGTGAGACAGATCTTCTTGGACTTTAAGGTGAGAAAACCTAAATACAACACAGCTTTTTTCCAAAACATTGGTACTGTTACAGAAGTAGGTAATGCTTGAGTTCTTGAATAACTATTAGACATGATCTATATTTGTAATACTAATATTATTTGTCATCCATCTGTCTAATATCTATTTTCAGGAAGATGAGAATCTCATGATCCACCTCGTGGGGGCGTTCTTCTGTTTTACATTTGGCGTTATGTACTGCTTTCTACACACATGGCTTTCCTTCAAGATCAGTCCAGAATTCAGCCCACCGTACATGTGCTTTTTACGACTGTCAATTTCAAGTTTTGCTCTTCTCACATTTGCACTCTGTATCCTTTTATATAAATTTATCAACTTAAAAGTTAAGGTTAATTCTTAATATGGTATTAGCAGTAGCTCAGTTTAGTGTAAGTTGCCATGGAACCATTATTAGTTTGCTTCTTATGCACTAAATACATTTTGTTAGGGGTTTCAAATTAAATTTATAAAAACACCCTGATTTACAGGCAAACAGACCTTTCAAGTATGATAGCACTGATTTTGTTTTTATGTTTTTCTTTAGAAATCTTTTTAAAAATATTGGCACGTTTTCATTAAACATTTTTCAAATAGGTAATCAAAATCAATCATTTTTTAAACCATTTTCAAACAATTTTAAATCATTTCAACAATTTTCAAAAACAAATTTAAACAAATCTAAATTTGGCAAATTATGGTATGGATTAAAAAAATTAAAGAAAATTCCAATATTTCCTACCAATTTGTATATATATATATATATTTTAAATGGCCTAATTGTTACCATGATCAGATTACCATGGAGTGAAATGACAAGAAGGGATGACTGGCAGAAGTTGGTGGATTCAAAAATAGCTGAAAAGTGACCGAGTCTCTCCCGTTTAACTTAATTTAATCAATGTTAATTGAAGGTTTCAGGGTTGAGTCTTGGTACGAGGTGATGAAATCAGTTTGTCATTTAGAAATTCCTATGCAATATGTAAGCTAGTGGCGTATCTAGGTTTTTCATATATGGGGGGGGGGGGGGGAGAAATAAAAAATACCAACAAGACTTTTGAGAATTAGTTTTCTTTATGAGGATCTTTGCTTGGAGTGGGGGACCAGCGATGGCGAGGGGGGATACTTAGGGAGGGAGTGTTCATAAATACTTTGGTGGGGGGTAGTGGAAAAGTTTGAGCCGTGGGCATCTTTTTTTTGTATCAACCCAAAAAAACCGACCAGTTCATTTTTTTCTTGATACCCTAATTATAGGGTCAATTTTTTATCCCCGTTTATGTCCAAGTACCCAGGCCACATTTTTTATTTCCCCTTTTGGGGACCAATTTTTGTTATTACCTCCCACCAACCAAGGTATTTTTGAACACTCCTTTATACCAATTTTGATTTACAGTTCCTTGGTTTATACTGTATCAAAAATTGTCATTGAAATAAAGGGTGGGGGGGGGGGGGTGATTTATCAACTTTTGAACCCAATCTTGCCCTCAATATTTCATGAAAAAGAGGTGAACGTGTCCTGGATTGAATAGTGAAAAAGAGGAGTTGTAGAGGCAAAATGTCCTCATGTTTGCTCAGAAAAGAGGGTTGAATAGGTTTTAATGTGCGAAACACACTTCAATCATGCGTGAGGGATATTTCAATTTCCTAGAATGATTAGGTGTAGTTACCACTCGGTATATGAACTGGATCCAACCCACCAATGGGGTTCATTCAATTACAGCCATAGGCATCACTCTGTCTTGTTGACAGTTTTGATGTGCATATGAAGGAAACATTTTGTGATTCATCGTTAGTTATAGCAACAAAATTGATGGGAATTTCTTGTGAGCAAGTATTTGAAAAGACTTTGACAGCAAACATTATTTTATAATCTTCCAAAATTGTTACTTCAATTTTCGAAAACTAAGAATCATTGAACATGTTGAAATGCTTTTCATCTGTAAAATATGATAACATCTTAATTTTATTACTTTTCACGCGACAGTCCTTTGCAGACGACAGTTCCATAATTTCACAAAATGTATCAAAGATGTCAACATTATTATATTTCATCCCCATATTTAGAATCACCATGAGAAATGCATTAAAATAAGTATAAACATGCCTAGTTTTGGTTCAGCAATTCTTTAGATAGACTTTGAAAGTTGGGAAAGGTTTCAGCAAAATCTGTTTTGTAAAACTAAAAGCCACATGGAAAGTGTTAAAAAAATAATATGTGTTTCACTTGCATTAAGTTAATTCTCTAAATGTTACCAAAAGGAGAATAAACAAACCTGTTCTACGGGCGGGTTGACCTCTCAGGTTGGCTCGTTTGGTCGGTCTTTTTTCTTTCTGTTTTTCAATGACACAAAAAAATTTACAAAAATCTGTGAAAATGGTGTGGGGATCGTTATTCATTTGTACATGATTTCTTTTCTTCTCCCAATTTCTAAAAAAAAAAATGTATGTGTTAGATATTTGCCTTGACTGCATATTTGCCTCTTTCAGTAATACTTTTTGGTACAGCACTAAGATGGTATGCAGATGAAGACAACCCTGTAAGTATCCAGTTTGAGTGGAATGACTAATATGATAGGGAGAGAGGTTGAAGATGATGAAGCAGGCCAGAAGCCAGCCCTCTCAGTTAAAAGCATATTATACAATCTCTGTCATAGAACGCCCTCTATCTGTGATTTACATTAAAATCAACATGAAATTGGGTTCAAAGGGTCACTATAATGTCCTTGAAATGCTTCAATTTAAGGATCCTTCTAATTTCCTATACAGTGCTAAAAAAAAGTAACTTACTAGGTACTAACTATGCTCATAACACCAAAACTTTATAGCTCCTATAGCAAATGATGAAATTCGTCGCTGTTCTGGCATACCGGCACATGTGTCATTTTTGGCAAAATGAGTTAAGTTGCATTTTATGATCTACAAGTGAAACTCTTTATTCTCCAAAAAAATTGAGACAAAAAGGTAATTAATTAATGAGATTCCGCACTAATTAGTGTCATATGCCAGGGTTTTAACATAATACCGGCATGAAAACCTCATTTTGTATTCTGACATACCGGCACATCACGATATTCTGCCATAGACCACCGTGTAACTACATACCGGCATATCACTGGCATATCGCTTGTAAGACTGTCTGACATACAGGCACATGACTTTATGACATAATTACTCCTAATTAATAATTACAATTTGTTGTTGTAACATGCTCATAACAAACATAAGTATATATCTATAGTGTTCTTTGACAATGATAGTGACACTTGATGTAAATGCTCTTTAACAAGTCTTTAAAAATTGGAAAATTTTCAAACACGATTTTCTCAAAACGCTGTTTTTCGTGATGTGCCGGTATGTCAGAACAGCGACGAATTGAAAGGAAATGACTTCTCCTTAATTTGAGATATTATACGTGAAGATTGACTGAATATTATCAAAGATACAGCGAGATTATTGATTAACTGGTAGCAATTACTCACAGGTCAATATAGTAAGATGAGGATTAGGGATGCGTCAATTGATCAATGCAGCCCATACACGTACCTGTCACACTATCAATCATGTGTGTTCAAAACCTAAGTGTGAAAATAAAAATTGTACTTTCACTCATTCTTTTTTGGGTTGTGTCAAAATCATATCTTGATTTTGTCAATAATTTTATTTATGTACTGTGGCGGCAAAAGGGTACAGTTGTCGGTAAAATGAATTTTAAAATATTGATGGAATTAGTCATGGAAAAAGAAAGAAAATAAAGACAATTTTCCAGTAATTTTTCTTCATAAGACCAGAAAGCAGTATCCAATCTTAACCACAAAGGTGTCATTTTAAAGCATTCAAAAACCTACTTTGTTGGTATTAAGATCTCAACTTTTTCTTTGAGAGACAACTGCATCCTTTTGCTGTGGCTGTACACATGTATGTGTCCCAATGTCATATATGCATAGATACCATAAAATAATGTGCTTTGAAATATGACTCTGAATTAATTTAATTATCTCTGAAAAGGATATAAAATGTGTTTATGGAAATGACTAGCTTGAACAGATGGTAAAATAAATGGACGGGCAACTTTGAAGTTTTTATTTCCCGCCCAATCATAATTAATACCTATTAAAGTGTTATTGACAGTGAACATGTTGGCATACAGTAAAAAATATATATATATTTTTGAATAATTGATACCCAATTCTTCATGGTTTATCTTGTTAACGGCTAGGGCAGCAAATTACAATAATTGTTATTAATACTACCTGACTGACCTTTCATTTGGAAATGTTCAGAAAATAAATTGAAGATTTTGGAACCCCCCAAAAATATAAAACAAATATGTGACCCGTCACGTCAAAATGGACATGTTAGAGGCACGGTTCAAATCTGAGTTATTGGTATGACTTGAAAGAGCACATTTTAAGCTTTGAAATGATACCATGTTGAAGGTAATCGGACTTTGTAAACACAAGATGTGATTTGAAGAAGCATGTTTTTTTCTATTGTTTTCTTTATATTTCACCAAATATATTGGCCTCTATCTCAAAACTGCGTTTGCCGACAACATGTCCTTTTTGACGCGACTGGTCACATATTTATTTGTGTTAACCCTGACCCTCCTGAGTACTAAAAAATACTACTTCTAAGCCTATCTCTAAGCGCATGTGTGCGACGGTTTTCGATGACGTAATTAACCGAGCCTATACACTGCGCGCGGTATACTGCGCGAACGAGTAGCTGAGGGTCGTGGGTGAGACGACGGGCCAACGTGCGGAGGGTCCCCGGATCGATTTCCGGCTGGTCCCCAGCGATATCATTGGCTCTTTCTCTTCCAAAATTGGGGTTAGGGTTATTATCCATCTCATTTAATGTGGCTTAGTAAATAAATTTAAATGAACCATTTGTTTTGTTTCTTTCAGCAACCGTACTACAGGAGAATAAGCGCTGCCTTTGAGTGGATCCTGGTCATAACGATTGACCTTTACTTTGTGACCTTTGCCCTGGAATACCGTAAAATCAACTTGACACACACTTTTAAACATTACAATGGAGAATCGTGGGTAAAGTTTACCCCATTGTCTGCATCATCATCGGCCACCCAATCAGAAGACACGAACAGTACGCGGAGCGCAAACAGTTATCTCGCCAATTCAAACTATGTCATCAATTACGCAGATGCAAAAAATGTTTGTCTGCATAGCAATGTAAATGTTGCACATCAGAATTTTTATCAACAGACCAATGAAATGCTTCATCAAAATGTTTATCACAATCAGTCGTCGGCTGCTCAGCAAAATGGTTGTCAACATAACAATAAATCGTTGTCTGCTGCAGAAAATATTTGTCAACATAACTGTACCTCATCTGCTGATGCTGAGCAAAATGTTTATCAACATAAAAATGAAATACCATTTCAACAGTTATGCCAACATAGCAATGGGACGGCACATATATTACCGACAGGAGAATGGTGTATAGGTTGGTCCACAACAGTATGACGGCACGTATGGACATGAACGTCACGTCTGAACATTTCTATTTATTATTAGTGTGAACTCCTTTAACTCATTACAAATGTGCTTTTTATACAATGATGATGATGCCTGTACATTATTATGTTAGATATTATAGGTATATTATATATATATTTCGCTATTTTGTATTTAATGTTGTTGATGATTCTCAAAATATGAACATGCTAAATGCAGAAATAATACATTGGGAAAATCCTATAGATAACTATCGATCAGTTGCAAAATGTTGTTACGTTAAAATTCATGTAGTTTTATGACAACAAATTAAATGCAACTTTATCTGCATTAAAGCGACAGTAAAGACACCCTGTTGTACGGGCCCGACCGACCCATTTTTTAAGATTTTCAAACACTTTTTTTTTTGTGGAAATGTTTACAAAATTGTGATTTTCTTTTTGGGAAACAAATTGAAATTTTGAGAAATTTTGAAAAAAAAGTTCAACATTTACCAAAATTGATATTGAACCCAAAAAAAACCTGCCGGACCGACCGACTCTACCTGAGAGAGATCCATTTGCCCGTACAACAGAGTGAGGGAGTTTTTCGTTGCCTTACATTTAATTTCATTTAATATTTCTTGATCACTCACCAAATCAAGGTTTCTTAATATAGCAGATAGCAAAACATCATTCTTCAGCTTTAAGTGTCTTGTCAGAAAGCTGTTGACAACTATACTGCCCTCTGTATGTAGTCATATGTGACCATCCACCACAAACCCAGTGTAAAGTCGCCAGGGCCTTTTCACAGATATGGCTTAATAAACTCAAGAAAATTCAGTAAAAAATAAAGAATTTTCAAGACGATTTTGATTATTTAGGTGTTTATTTACAAAACAATAACTGCATGTCATACATCATTTTTAAGCTTATTTGAAGTAGATTTGAACTAAATCAAAATTTCCATTTTGAAAAATGGTGACTTTACACTGGATTATTTGTGGACGGTCACAATGATATCAAGATAAATTTAATTTTTGACAAGATTGTACAAGATTCATACAACTTTCAAAGATTCTTTTTAGAAAAACACATTTAGATCCAAAATGATGATCAAAATCATAAGTGTAAGTTGTAGATTTACATAACATGCCCCAATGAAGGCCCTCGTATGTAATCAAATATGCTACATGTAGAACAGAAATGTATAAATATTCAAAAGTTACACAGGTTTACACACTTAAAAAACCTGGTCAAATTGACTGAGGATGGTGTCAAATAAGCACACAGCCTTAAAATTGGGTATACATTTGACTTTGATTTTAGGTTGTGTGCATACTTTGACCCATTGTTTTAAGAGTGTATTTATTGGGGTTTGTGTGTGACATGAAAGTGTTTACAAAACCAAACAGAACTAAGGGGTGAAGGAATAAACTTGACTTTTGATAGACATTTCAAGGAGAACCACATTCCTTACATAATGGCATTTCCCTTATAAAAATGGCAATTTCCTCTCCAATGTTTATCAATGTTTGAAATCATGACATTGTTATCTATTAAATATTTGTTCACTAATTTGCTCCTCTAAATGATTTCCTGTGCCCCTATCTGTTTGATTTTGTAATAATGTTTATTTTGGTAAAAATAATTCAATAACTATAGTTTATCATTGGTTATTGCTACCCATTGTTGTTATTTCTGCTTTATATTATACCAATTTATAGTATTTATACTTATAGTTTGATTAGTTCCAAATTGGCAAAGCCTCATTACAGCGGCAAGCGCACTGTGAATCATATGCGTTTGGCGTGCGTGCCACCAAAACCCTGTGAGTTTGGCCATAATTGCGCATATATGCTTGGATTATTTTTGCGCGGGAGAGATAACCTAATTGTTCCCGCCAATTTGGAACTGATTAAACAGTAGTAAAGATGAGGCGCAAACAGTATTATTGCGTGTAAGGCTTTGCTGGTTCAAGGTCTGCATGCAAACATTGGACATGAATGATGCAACAGGACGTTCTACCTCATAACTTGGCCTGGGGATTCTTGGGGATGAGTAGGAATGTTTCTTCCCCATAGTTGAGTGAAATGTGCCTTTTTGTTTTGTTCTTTTAAATCCCTTTTCTGAAAATTAAGGCCAAATAACCCCACCATTTTAAGGACAGATTGATGTGCAGGACGCTACTTGCATGCAATCGCCATTTTAAAATGAAGTGAAGCTCTCCTCTTATCACGCGCGCGAAAACCGCGTCACACCACGACGCAATGTGGCGTGATAGTGGGTGTTGAGGGGAGAGTCTCATTTTGAATGGTTCCATCTGTACCATGCAAGTAGCGTTTGTATCTCCCCTCGTAAAAGAATCTTTAGCATCCATGCTGAAACATGTACATTTCACCTATTCCTAGATGTCATGTACGTACAAGTACAGAAGGATGGACTCATTGTATAATTATCAATTCTGATTGTGAAAGCAAAACATGTTAACAACAAACTTAAATTGCTGTGCCTTAAAATGAACTTGGGCCTAATTGATCTCCGAAGGTACAGCTTGTGTTTATAAATAGAATGTTTCTGTAGTGGTTGCAATATGAAACAGTCAACAAATTGGCTTGCTTATACAGAATCCAGAACAAAATGGCCACTTACAAAGTCAATCAAATTTAAATTACAATTAGAATTACAATGTCAATCAAATTTAAATTGATATATGTTACTTATACTATATGTTAATTCTCAGATTGACCATTGTTTAATAATTGAATTACCCCGTAGAATGATTTCTTATGATCAAATCATGATTTATAATTATGTATAATATAATAATTAGTTATAGTCTTTTGAACTTGCATAGAATGTTGAATTATTGATTAATCAATCATTGACATTGATAGGATGAAGTCAATTGGTTATTTATATTTATCATCCCGTAACATAATAAATGTTGTAGAATTCTGCAGATTTCACTAGTTTTGAGCATGCAGTGAATCAGTTATAACGGGGTAATAAATGATGAACGAAATTGCCATCCAAACACATCATAATAATGTATGCAAAATAATTGTATTTATTATATTGGACATTTATAACAGCACTAACCATGATATCTGGTTAGTTTTGTGTAACTTCTCTTGCAGGTTTTAAATGTATGTGCAGAGACTTTCATACTTCTCAGGAAATATGTAGTAGATGTTATTATACCGTATAGTTACCATTGTCATAATATCTTGAACAAAATTGCAAAAGTTGTATCTGCTTTGCAGTTTACCAGCACAATATTTCCTTTTAGCATTTTTGTTTGTGACTGTATCAAATTCATCTAATGGTAAAAAGATGTAGACTTTTAATTTTAAAGAATTGAAAACGGTGTACCTTAGGCTTAAGTCCCAATGCATTAAGTCTTTGATGGAATACAGTGCATCATAGAGTTATAATGAGGCATTTTATTATACCGTGTAATTGATGCATGTCTGGGACCTAAAATGTGAACAGTCGTGTCAAAATGGACATATTGTCGGCAAACACAGGTTTGAGATAGAGGCCAATATATTTGGTGAAATATAAAGAAAATAAGAGAAAAAAATATGCTTCTTCAAATCATATCTTGTGATAACAAAGTCTGATTGCCTTCAACATGGTGTCATTTTAAAGCTTAAAATGTGCTCTTTCAAGTCATACTAATAACTCAGATTTGAATCGGGCCTCCAACATGTCCATTTTGATACGACGGGTCACAAATACACTTTTCCAAAGAATTCAATTACAAAAACTCCCTATGTTTTACATATAACATAGAGTGGTACCGTACTTCATTTCTTTTCCGTCTCTACAAGAGGGTCACAGAATAAAGAATGCTCTTTACCAAAAGGGAGTATTGATGGAACTGTGTATGAGCTGCACCTTTTGGCAAGGAATGATAATTAAAATCAAATTTGTGTGTGACACCTTATTTGTCAAATATTGAAGCTTGTGTTCAACTTGTGTTGTCATAAGTTTTTGACTGGTAAAAAAGTGAGATGATTTGGCAAAAAAAAAGGAAACAGATTGTATTTTTGGTATTATTGGATGCCTTTCTTAATGACAGAACAATGCAACTACATAAATGTATTAGGAGTGTACATGATGGGTAGAACTCAACTTTCTCATTTACTACAGTCACCGTCATAATGCTATGGACATAATTCAAGCTATTTCACGTGAGCGTGTTTTGTTGTTGTTCGTGGAGCTGCATCCAGATGCATGAAATGCGCGAACAACTCTGCATGCATGCCTGTAATGATTTAACGATTGATCAATCAGGACGCACAGTCATTTTTGAAAGCGCCCAGTACACACTTACGCACTTACGCATGCATTGTTGGAATTATGTCTATAGCATTATGACGCTGATAGTTGTTCAGATAGAGAAGACTATGAATCTTATATGAAATATATTCAGGAAACTTAAAAAAAGGGGATTTTTTTCATCAGGTTAGTCAACTTTAATTATACTATTCTACTATTGTAAAGTAATGGCAACTGGTTTCCTTAATCCTAATCTTTCCGATCACACCAAAACAACAGTAATCCTACACTGGTAGCCCCCACTTATTGTCATCTCATTGCTCAATTGAGATTTGACTATATATGGTGATCGAAAAACATGTTGTGAAAATTACTCCTGATATAGTTTTATAAGATTCATATTCTAATGTTTCTACATCTTTTACGGAAAATGAGTAAAACTACAGCAAAGATGGACTAATATAATATAGTAGTCTATGTAAAATAACGTCTTCAATGCAATATTTGATATTAAACATATGACCAAAGAAATTCATGGTTTTAATTTGTAATTGGTGTATTATTTCCTTATGTGTCATTCCGACATGCAGAGTGTCAGTGTTCAGTGGTCACTCTAACTCTGAAGTTGCGTCAGAGTGCATTCCTATGATTAAACCATATTGTTGCGCGTGGGACCGTAATGCGTTGGGATAAGTACCCATCATGCAATCAAAGATGAATCCAAGCACTCGACACGCGCATTATTAATGCACATCGACGCAAGAATATGCTCCGATGTCATTGTGCATAGTTAGATGCAAGAAGTGTAAATCAGTGGGTCCGACTAATATAAGTTAACACTTTCCATGGCTATAGTGCTACCATATACAAACAGACTTCAGAAACATTTCCCAACTTTTAAATTCTATCACAAGAATTACTGAACCAATCAATACTAGGCATGTTTGTACTTATTTTATCATTTCTCATGTTGCTCCCAAATATGATGATGAAATACAATCATTTTGACCACTTTTTACACATTTTGTGAAATTTTGGATCTGTTGTCTGCAGATGACTGTCGCGTGGAAAGTGTAACACACCAATCCCTAAAGATTCTCAACTCTTAAGAATATTGTTTATGAAATAAGACACAGGTCTAAACTTTAAGATCTGTGGCCTACTTGACTAACTTCCAGGGGAATCCTTGAATACTTTATTACTTGGCATAAGAGTTGAAGAATTGCTCATCTTATGGCCCTGACGTTTATGGAAATTTGGGTGTATGTCAACCCATCTGTTCGTTGTGATCGAACAGCTGACATAAAGGCAACCAATGTGCGAATTTTGAACATACTCAAAAATATTCCTAGACCCAGCGAATCCTTTTGGGAAAAAAACGAGTATGCTATATGCATAAGTTGACTCTATTCGTTACTATGTGACTAGCATTAACCTAACAGGTTGATTACCGGTGATCAAAACAAATGGGCTGGAGGTATATATATGGCCGAATAGCTGACAAACACGAACGTACACCCAATTTCCAAAAACGTCGGGCACACGTTAGCTCTATTCGCAACAGTGTGACAGGGCCATTAGGTCAACTAATGAAGGACCCATTATGGTCAATTTTAAATGACGCTTCAGTAAAAAGGTTTTCAATTATTTCTACTCTTTCATTTGAGAGTGGCCAAATCTCACCACAGATATCAACAATAAATAGCCCCATAAGCAAATTTAGGTGCATACATAAAGTGCTCAACAAAAGAAAGTCATACACTTTGTTTAGGTCATTTAAAGTAACTTTTGATTATTTTTTTACCAAACAGGCTAGTTAGACATTTGGATGAATCTTTTAGGCACATTTTGATACCAAACATAACACCTAACAACAAAGATAACCCATGATTAGAACAATTTATAGAAAATTAGTCACTTTTCAAAAGTCACATTTTCAATACACTACGCGGAAGAAAACACCAATTGTTAACAAGCACATAATGCCCTTTATGTTCGGAATCAAATATCCCGCTCACCAAGTGTACGCCTAGCGCAGGGTAGTGTTTACGGCTGCACTGTGATCGATTGCCTGCCGGTCAATCCTGGTTAATAACAGTGTCACAGACGGGGTGAACCTCGAACACACCCATTTTCCTCCAGTGTAGTAATTGAAAAATGTGACTTTTGAAAAGTGACTAATTTTCTTTAAATCATGGTTTATCTTTGTTGCTAGGTGTTATGTTTGGTATTAAAATGTGCCTAAAAGATTCATCCAAATGTCTATCTAGCTTGGCTGGTAAAAAAACAATCGAAAGTTACTTTAATTGACCTAAACAAAGTGTACGACTTTCTTTTGTTGAGCACTTTATATATTGACCAGCAGGTGCAATAAGGCCTAAAAGAATACCAATCTGAAGCCTCATGGAACATCTCATGTAATCCACATGTCTCAAACAACTGTATCATATGTGTAACAAATAACATGTACTTCAGCATATAGTCAATGATACACTTAAAGTTGGATGTTCCGATCACTTTTTGCCCATCAACATGTTTTGAATTCAGAAGAAACTCCATATTTTTCTCATTATTTCTGTAAAAGTTTTGGGGCGAGATATGTTCCATTTAAGGTGCGGTGCGTTCATACTCCCGTCGTTGCGCATCGGCTGACGTCGATGTTGAAGCAATGTCAACTTTTATCCAACGACGCCGGTCGATGCGCAATGATGGGAGTATGAACGCACCTTTAGACGTTATAGACCAAAATGTAGTGAATTACTGCCAACGGTGGTTAACCATCAGGCCAGTTTGTATGCTACTCAATGGGCAAATGTCATGTTACCTTGTGCTTCTAAAATAAGAACCATTTGAGTTATTCAAACTTTGGAATACAACTATTTTAAGGATGACCTTCATGTAGAATAGAAGTCACCAAGTTGAAAATTGGGCCAGCAATCGGAAAACCTACCTTTAATAGTAAAAGAGTTGTAAAAACCAATGGCGAGGAAGTAAGTGCTTTAATCTGTATTTGCCCACCTGGAAAAGTGTACTTTAGGTCCCAGACATAATTGCCAGTATCTGTCGATACTGGTATGATTTTACTGTTTCAGTATCGATATCCAGCGATACTGGAACATTTTCATGTTCCCGTATCGGGCGATACTGGTACAGCCCAATACTGGTACATGTGATACCAGTGAGATTTGTCCCAGTATTGAACAATACTGGTACATACATATGAAAAATGGTGGATGTTACAATCTAAGTGCGGATAGGTTTGCGCTAGAAATTGGCTGCACCCTAGTTGATGCGACCTGATTCTGATGATTCACCAGCAGCAAAATTACAGCGCTTTGAGCAGTTGAGCCATTTGGATAAGGCGCTTTATAAATACGGTTCTGATTATTATTTATATGTTCCAGTATCGCATATACTGGAACATTTTGTATGTGCCATTATCGGCCGATACTGGAACACAGAATTTGTACCAGTATCGGACGATACTGGGTGTTCCAGTATCGGACGATACTAGTACAGTCCAGAATCTGAGACCTAAAGTACTTTTTTTCAGCCCACCTCTTGATAACATGAAACAAATAAACTTACAAACAGAATTTATTACAAATAGTTTATTGATAGTCACTTTTTAAGCTGTAAACTATATACACATGAAATATCCAACTGTTAAAATTAAAGAGTTCATCATTTCATCCAAAAATGTAAGAGAAAATTAAATGATTCAGGAATTAATTTATTCTGAATATTTTTTCATATCCAAATTTCCAAAACATAATTCTCATCTCTCTTTCTTGTTGTTGTTGTTTTTGGCAAAAAATGATTCTAAATGTTCAGGAACAATACATATTATTTTCCTCTTACAATTATAGAATTTGAATGATGAACACTTTATTTCAACTATTTGGGATTATTTGTATACAGTTTTTGTAATACAATACAGAAATTATTGGCAAGCTACAATACAGTAAAGACTTCTGAATTATCTAGAAAAAATATTTAAAGTGAGCCAGTCTTAATAAGATAAATCAGAATACTAATGACAGGAGGCACACAATGCAAACAGGAATGCTTGTTGCAACACCTTCACACAAGTATGGGGACAATAAATCCATAGATAATAAAAAAAACAAGACTCCGCGGTGGGAGTCGAACCCGGGTCCACCAGCATGGAAGTTAGTGTCTTAGTTCACTTGGCCAGGGGGTCGCACACCTGTATTTTACAATTTCGTCCACATTTATCACCGGCCGTGTAGACTGAGGCTGAACAGTGTTCAAATAGGATTTCATGGGGTTCAGGGCTTAAAAGGGTTAAAACAAGTTTTGTAGTACATGGATGTCCTGATTTAATTTAAGGGAAATTTTGAATTATATGGTGCACAATGAATTGTATCAGACAAAAATTTCCAGATTACAGGAGGGCTGTCAACAATAATTGTGCCACTATAACAAAACCTCTCTAATAGAGAGTACCATGTCATCGCAAATTTTAAACTGACCGTAACAAATATTTATAGGTCAATTAATGCGTATGTGTTGTTTTGAGAGAAATTGACAAATCAATGCATGCACGCTGATGTGTGAATAATGGCACGACCCGTAGAGAGGGTGCTATTATGAGCATATCAACATTGGTAAGTGCATTGGTTTTTTCTAATTTTTCGAGAAACAAAACATACGCATGTTTTGACCTAATTCACGACAATGCAAATCAAAATTTACAATTTTATGCATACTTTTTATCGCTTTACAACTGAATAAAAACATGTTACAGGTTTGATATGATATCACCTGCAGTAAACATTGGCGAATCCCTGCTGCGTGAACATCAAAACAACACAAAGCGTGTGGTTGCATGGAGTGCAATTAAAAACTTTCAATGTCTCTCAGCGTATTTTACTTTCCTGGTTTTTGATTGGCTCGTAACTACTAAGAGTTTATGAATCATAATCAAGAAATGTTCTAGTAATGATTCAGACAGTGCAAGTATCTACAATATAATAATATTCAACATGGAATTTTTTCATTAATTTGAAATGTGTAATGCCAGCAACTTGTAGCTGCCTCAAAACATCGATGTTTTTCTCAAAGAATGATTAATCAAACATGAACAAAACACAACCAATGACAAACCACATTGTACATTTGAGCAAACAATACCTTTGAAAAGCTCAACAATTAAACTGACAATAAATAAAATAAAACTATACTTGATCTGTGATCTGATGTTCTCTCTCTTATAAACATGCATTCCACAATTAACCCATGTGAAGCTTTAAACCTTATTAGGATGAATCATCTATACTCTATTTGGCTTCCTCTGGACAGTGACGTAAATTAAGATGCGCAGCTTTTACACATGCGTATGTATCTTCCACCTTTCAATTTCAACGCTTGTGTGTATACATCATCGCCGCACGTTATGTGCTGCAATTAGTAGAATATGCGGTTACGTCACTGTCTTGTGATGCTGAAATAGACTAAGATACATTATCCAGCAAACTTAACCAAACATATGCAGGTTTTTTTGTCAAAGAAATTAACTTCAAATAAGCGCTCTTGTGATCGAAATCGCAAAGGTCAGAGCGCTTATTGGTGAAAATACCATACAAGATACTTAACGTGCTTCATATCAAGGGTTGAGTGCAACAAGGGTCCATCTGTAATAGCTGCAAGATGTTATCATGTGTGGTAGTCTATAGCTAAATCCACTGATGTAAACTATAAGTAACACTAGCACATAGGACATTGTGGAAACGCAATCTCACAAATGACAGGCGTTGCAAATAGGGCTTTGTTGCACTAAGCCATTGATATGGACTTAATCTTAAAGGTAGATGTTCCGATTGTTGGCCCGATTTTCAACTTGATGTTTTCTATTTTACATGAAAGGTCATCCTTAAAATTGTCGCATTCCAAAGTTTGAGTTGCATAACTCCAACGGTTCTGTTTTTAGAAGGACAAGGTCACAAAATGTTTGCCCATTGAATAGTACACAAACTGGTTGGTGGTTAACCACCTTTGGCAGTAATTCACCACATTTTAGCCTATAATTTCTAAATGGAACATTTCTGGCCCTAAGATTTCTAGACATATGAGAAAAATATGGGGATTCTTCTGATATAAAAATATCTTGATGTGAAAACAAAATCATAGCCCAAGTGATCGGAACACACACCTTTAATTCAGTTCAAAGGGGAACAAACTATTATATTAAAATATTTGTATGGAGTATATACTCATACAAGAATGTTTGATAACAACATTCAGAAGCTATCAGAATGCTTTGTATAGAATTAGAATATAAAATACATACACTCGGTAAAAGAAGTTCTTGGACACTTAAATTAAATTAATATTTAATAGAATATATATAATTATATATATATGATTATATAAAATGTCATGAACATCGAATCGATTTCATGGTTAGACTATCTTTCGAATCAAAGTGCTCAATTCCAATAAAGGAAGAGCTATATAAAAAATTCAAAGTTTAGACCTTCCGAGAAAGGGAGTCGTTACTCTGAGTTTCATGCTTAACGCAATCGTCAGACGACAAGGATTATATATATATAATTGTATATCAAAATAAGCAGAAAGTAATCCTCTAACAGCTTAACATGGAATTTAGACATGATCACTCATGCATGGCAGATCCCATTCACTTGACAATGGCAAGAAGATTGCAAAAAATTGGATAATCCCTCCATTCAAATGACTGTAAATGCTCATTTCTTGCAATTTCCTTATACGCACCTTACCATTGCTTAATGAATGTGCTCAGCCATGCATGAATGCGTACATCTTAATTTCATACAGACATGATAGAGAATTATTGTCTGCTTATTTTGACATGCAATTGTTTAATTTATATTAAATAAATATTTGAACTTCAATGAGTGTCCAGGAACTTCTTTTGACGAGTGTATATAGGATTTTAAACAAATTAGGATTCTCTTAGTTATGATATGAAAAGACTACTTTTGATCAATTTCATTTTCATTGGTTGCCGAGCACATACTGTGGCAGAATTAGCAGACAGAGAATGTATGTGAATGTTCGCATTATGTAGAGTCAGCCTGATACAAAGACCCACTACACTTGTGCTCTTAAGAAATGGAAACAAAGGTAAAGTAACCGGTTTGTTTTCATGACTGCATAGCTTTACTGACTGCATAAGAATTCATCGGTGTACAATAAACAATCTTTTCAAAAACTTGATCTCTCACGTTACGAACAGAATAATATTGGCAGTGCACATCAACAATATTTAAAATGAATAATTTATCAGACTTCAACAGATTGAGCCAGCATATTTCAGAATGGCCTCCACATAATCCTGACCCACTGGATCTTTGCTCCTTCAAAACCAGGACAAATTCTCTAAGACAATATATTAGAGATACTTCCCAATATAAATGCAATAATTTGATGAAAATCATTAGAATGTTGTAGCACACCCACAACGAGTAATTACAAAGTTTGAAAAATGATCAATTATAATTTTAGACCAATAAATATCAAAAATCTCTTCAGAATTTGTTCTGGTTTAGAAGGAGCAAGTCTCATTTGTAGGAACGAATATCAGTTAATGTCTATGAGATGTTTGTGAGGTAAAGTTATTGGTGATGAAGTTTTTATACACCCTTGGACTTTATGACCCTTTTGAGCAAAAGGCTGTATCTTGCACAACTGTCTCTAATAAGATACTTCCTTTAGCTATGGCATGTAGTTATCTGACATCACAATTCATGCATGAAGATTCAGAGGGTCAGATTGTTAATGTTATTTTACAATACCCTGGTTTAATATTGAAATCTCTGTCATATGCATAATAACATAACAGAGAGTACAAAACAATGTCTCCCTCTACATCAACAATGAGGGCGCTGTATATTTGCATGCAATCCAATACTGCTCTTGACCTGATGCTTGTATCTTCATCTCTGCAGGCAATAATTTGTTTCTGAGACTAAATCTAAAACGAGAGTTGTCATACCATGGGATTTCTTTCTTCAAATCTTGCAACAAGCTGTAAAAAGAATAAAAGAAATACAGAAGTTGATTATTAAATTAGTTCATCTAGATGGGCATGTGTGGTCCAGCAGAAAAGTTCTCGCTCCACAATACAAAGGTTGTGGGTTCGAGTCCGTGTTGTGTCCTTGGACAAGGCATATTACTGTGTTTGCCTCTCTTCACCCAGCATGAGGGCTGGACCGGGAATCTTATTCGATACGCTCTCTATCATGGTTATTTTCCAAGTATTTTTATTAGCTGTTAACCCTTAGAACCTGAAAGGAACTAAAATAGACCTTCAACAACGGGCGTAATAACCCGAAAGGCACCAAAATAGACCTTTTGAACAGGTGACACATTGATCATATGATTTTGACTGGTCATATGACTTTCAAATCATGTGATGTTTACCCGATGTCAGATGCCTTGTTTCTGCAGGTTTATGTTGTGTTTTGATGCCCTCTGGCTCAATCATGGTTATTTTCCAAGTTGAAGACCCCTGCCTCATTTTTATTAGCTGTTAAATACTTATATCCAAATTTAATAGATTTTTACGCACCACTTCAACGAATGTCAACACACATTTCTTTTGTACTCAAAAGGAATCGATACCACTTGATCCGCTACCGTGTAAACCTATGGTAGTGTGTTGCAACTATATTCCACTCTTTAAAGTTAATGGTCTACTCATATTTTTGATATATTTAATAATATTTACTCTAAATTTATAACCATAAAGAGTATAAAACATTGCATATCATTTATCAAGCACACTGTGTTTGACTTTCTGTTCAAACAAAATAAATGAATAAATTTCATTTAAAAAAAATACGAAAAAAAAGGAACCTTCCCAATTATCACACACGAGCGTAGAAAGATGGAAGATACATACGTGTGCATAAATACTGCGCCTGTAAAGTTACGTCACTGTCCAGAGGAAGACAAATAGAGTATATAAGAAAAGCCTGTGATCAGTGGACAGAGTTGCCAATCTAAAGAATCTACCAGCATAGAAGCACAATCTGAATTCCATGCAATTTTTTTGTATTATGAAGATAGATAGTCATGCTCTATTTCATAAATGTAAGATACTTGTTCAGAAAAATTTTACAGATTTCTTCCTAAGTTGGATTGAGATCTAAATTTTGACATAGCTTCTACATCAGTAAGATTGAATTATGAATTCTTAAACAATGTCCTAACACTGAAGAAGAATCACTTTTCTTAACCCTAACCCCAGTTTATGATTTTTGACTGGGATCACAATTTTCGAGGAAGAAACACCAACTAAATCTCCGGGAACCTGCCAGGATTCGATCAGGGGACCCTCCGTTCTCAAGTCCCATGTCCCACCCACTAAACCACGGCCCTCAGCTACTCGTTCGCGAAGTATACTGCGCTTACTATATAGGCTCGGTTGAATACGTCATCGAAAAAACTTGCGGGATGCGCTTGGAGAGGGACTTAGGATTGGCATTTTTAGCATTCAGGGGGGTTAGGGTTAAGATGAATCTTAGCTTTTATGCAAAAGGATACAGATTAATTAAGAGGACTAAACATCATAAGAGGTACATGTATGGGAAATGATACTTACAGAGCTAATACCAGGTAAGTTTAGTAATGTGCCTATTACTGGAACTCTTCTTAAGAAATTAATTGCTACAGGTAAGAATCCACTGTAAAGAAAACAAAAGAAGAACAAATTAGTTTGTATTAAATGACCTGGACCACTGTGTTGGATGTTTGGACATCTCTTAACCACTCTGAACATACTCCACAACGTTCCAACGCTTTCACACATGCGTACTAGTGTTCATAGCACAACAAAAACAACGCCTGATCAGAAAAGTGTTTTCTGCTAATTTGATCAGTTTACGCTTTGGGGTTTCAGCGGCGAACGCTGGGGTCAACGCTGAGGTAGAAATCAAATCAACTTGGTAGCGTTGCTGCTGTCCACGGACCATTCAGCAGGCGAAACACTTTGCCTGACTTTTGACGTTACATGATTTTCTCAAGCTCCCTTCATAAAATGACAGCACGTTATTGGTATTATTAGGCAAAGAAAACTATTTTTGCTGATGGAATGACATAGTGCATGCCATGGTTAATTTTATAAGACAGTTTTTCATAAAATTGATACCTGTGATGAGCTTGAAATAGAAATTTACGGCAATTTGGGAGATATTGTTCATGTTTTTGTTATCTGCTCTCTGAAACACCCGTAGCCACTCCCATAGCGTGAAAGCTGACCAATGCTAGCGATCAGCGTTTTTCCCCACAGGCAGCAGAGAGTTTATACTGACAACGCTACCGCTCAGCATTCAATCATTGTGGAGTATTGTTCAGCGCTTTAGAGGAATGTTGTACAAAAATTTTAAATACTTAAATAATGTAGAATGTGAAGCTCTTTAATCCTGGATGCTTTCCCAAACTCATGAGAAAATGAGAATCATCATTATGTTGAGAAAGTCAATTCTAGATTGCCCCAATATTCATTGGTTTTGGTTGTTACAATGACAATATCACTTAATTATGTCTGTTCCGCTTAACGAATTAACAGTGCACCCAATTTACTCAGCCACAAATAAGGAAGTGTTCGGTCCCAGGTTCATCATACTGAATATAAACTTGCCAACTCAGTAACAGAGGCTCACCACTTACCCAAATAATAAAAAGAAGCCATAAGTTTCTACACACATTCCTATGAGAGGCCACCCTATGAGAACTATCAACATGCCACCTATAAAAAATGCTGTTGCCTTTAGTTTATGCTGCTGGAAGAAGAATTTGAATGTTCTTTCTAAACCAATAACAAATGCAAGACCAACTAGGAAGAGGATCTGTAATAAAACACAAACAAAATGGTCATTAACCCTAACCGTCCTTATAGCTACAAAACACTACACTGCTAGCATGCGCGCTTCCCAGGTTTTGTGACGTGATCAGAGGGTTATAATATGCGTAGGAAAATCTTAAGATTTTCCAAGCTGACTCCGTGGCTCACTTTGATACAAGCTGGACTGCCACGAGGGTGACCCGGGTTCCTGTTTCCTGGTCCTGTCTCGATTCCTGTCAATGGCACAGCCAAACTTTCCCCCATAATTTGATCAATTGTTCTCTCCTCTCTTGGGAGTTAGGGTTAAGCAGTCCATTGGTAAGCAGGAAGCTTTTGTATGAAATTTCAGGGTCGGCACTTTTTGGTGAAAATTGGGTTCCACTACATTAAAAAACTACATGTCTCGTGTACCATTCTTCAACATTTGCTAAAGCATTGTTTTTCTGTGGGTTTTGTCTTCATGTTACATGCTACATCTTGAACAGATACATGATGACTTATGGTGGGGGAAATAGTACAGACTAAAAAATGTGCGCATAACGCTTGAAAATGAGCTATTTTACATATTTTCCGATGATTAGCTTTAAACAGGCTTCTAGAAAATAAAATCTATTTTGAGGGGCACATGTGCACAAAAAAATTCCCATCGTTGTACTTTTGAAAGTCATAATTTCATTATTTCCCTTGTCAAATGAACTGACAGTATCAATCTCAACCAACACCACTCAAATGTTGGTGGGACAATCACATCTCTCTGGCTACGCCACTGACCAAAACCCCTGCTCAACATCTTCCTCAAACTTACATTTCCAATAGCAAGTAGTCCTTTATCAAAGAGAAACACAATACCCAGGAATAGGAAGAATACGCCAAAGCCTGTTAAGCCAACACCAATCTCTGTGGAAAAGAAAACAAACAATTATGTTATTAAATGTGTGGTGGCATAGGAAAACCCTTCACATGGTCATTTTCTAGCAACTTGTTTTTTTTATTGGGCAGCAAGCTATATATTCTACTGATTTCAGAACTGTTTAAATTTTTCAAAAAATCCATCTAGAACTACAGTTATAGTATTTTAAAGACGGCAAGTTTATACCCAACAATAAATCTTGAAACTGAAAATTCAAAGGTTAAAGTTCCGTACACAAACCCTTTGAATTTCTTTAATAACCATCTATAAGGTTAGACTAATCTGCCTGCCTGATTGTCTACTTTTTCTTAGGTCTGATAATTATGAAACAGCATGTTTCTTAATTACTTCAAAATCATGGTTTTAGAGAAAATAAATTGTCGGAGTATGCGCCGACAACTTACTTTTACCCTAAATTCACTCTAAAACCATGATTTTGAGGTAATTAGGAATCGTATCGCTCTGTAACTTGGAATATATTCATGATTTATGATCAGAAATGTAAATCTGCAAGAAAATCTGCTTTCAATTTTTTTTTGAGGATTGAGGGCGTTCCCTGGAAAAGATCACATAATATACCTTTAAGGTTGTTATGATCACTTTGAGCATGTGCAATGACCTTATTTGCATCAGGGACACGGCGCTAGAGCTATGGAATGAACCCATTCAATATTTTCATCAATTTTTTTTCTTCAAATTTTCTGAATAAAATTGGTCAAACTTTTACTTCAGATATCATGTTTAATTTAATTCAAATAATAATGTAGGCATATGCCTTGGTTTAACAGGCTTAGAATTTCACAGCGAACTGGTTCGGGCAGAGGTTTGCGCAAACAACGAGAACCAGTTTTAGTTCGCGTAACAATTAAATAAAAAAGGTAAATGGTCGAGATGGTTGTAAGTCATAGTGAGAGTCCACTTAGTCTGTTGATTTAAAGTTTTAAAGAGATTGCTTGAGTGTTCAAATTTTCTGAATAAAATTGGTCAAACTTTTACTTCAGATATCATGTTTAATTTAATTCAAATAATAATGTAGGCATATGCCTTGGTTTTAACAGGCTTAGAATTTCACAGCGAACTGGTTCGGGCAGAGGTTTGCGCAAACAGCCAACTGCGAGAACCAGTTTTGGTTCGCGTAACAATTAAATAAAAAAAGTAACTGGTCGAGATGGTTGTAAGTCATAGTGAGAGTCCACTTTAGTCTGTTGATTTAAAGTTTTAAAGAGATTGCTTGTGTGATCACCATCATTGCCTTTTTGCTCACCCTCTGATCTGAAAAAAACCCACCAAAACAGAGTATAGTTTAATTTTTGCCAAGCCATTTACAACTTGGGCTTAATTTTCAAGTTTTGCATTGCTTTACCTGTTATCATGATATGTGACCTGGCACCACAAAATGAGCGGAAAGTCACGGCGAAGATGTTGCTGAATTGAGACAGCAATCCAGCATAGCATGTTATTGATTTTTGCCGTTTGTTGTTAATATGGACCAAGCCCTTTTATTATAGCGGGATTATAAAATTAATAGCCTGGCATGGCTGGTAATACTCTTAACATAACAATACATACTGCTATTTTAGAATTCTCCTATAATAGAAGGGACCATGGGTCCATACCAACAACAATTTAAACGGCAAATCAATAATATGCTATGCTGTCTCAATTCAGCAACATCTTCGCCGCGACTTTCCGCTCATTTTGTGGTGCCAGGTCACATATTAAAAACTCTTTTCATGAGTAATTTAGTGTATGAAAAATGCTATTTTTGTGCCTAAAATGTCAACATTTTCTTCAAGGGCACCCTGGACGCCACGCCAGGGGACCTGCCCCATGGACCCCGCAAATGTCCTCTGCCCCCTCGACATCTTCGCCTTCGGCTCGGCTAATGTTGCAAGAACAATGGTTCTCACCAAATTATTTTGCAGGAACCATAATTAGTTCTCGTCTCTTTGAACGAAATTCTAACTCTGGTTTAATATCTCAACCCGTTTCTATTTCAAAGAAATACTGGCATAAATGTTGATCATCCTATTCCCGCTACTGTAAAGAAATGACGCCTAGGAAGGAATAGATAGGATACTGTCTATCTATCAATCATGTCTAGTAGTATCATATATGGCATGATTGACTGCTTGTTTTCATAGCTAGACTATGTATGTAGTGACACAACGCATGTGGGGCAATCCTGTATTTTAGGGAGATAAATTGATTTGTTGGAATAAACCTTATGTATGAATTGACTGTACATTTGGTCATGACTATTGAAGTATACGGTTTATTCCGTCAAGTCAATTTATTGTATTATCTCCCTAGGCACACACACATCTCATAATCGCGAAGGGTATACATGGAGTCCAGATCAACAATGTGTACATATTAACTTGGTTTTATCGATGATTCCTACCTTTGTAGATTACATAGATTTTTAATTATTTTGCAACTGTGGGCTTGGTGTATTTTCTTTCGTGAATAATGCACAGACATTGGGTTTTTTTCCATTAAAAATATTGAAATTTATAAGAGATGCGCCACTCCTTTGAACTCAAGAAAATAGTGGTTCAAGCCTCCAATTAAGCGAGTCTGGACCAGGAGCCACATATTTGAAAAACGTGGCTCCTGGTCCTCTAATTTTCTAGTGAACCAGGAGCCATTTCAATAGAACCAGGAGCCATTTTCAAAAAGCATCAAAATGCTAATATATTGATTTTTTCTGCAGCTTAAAATAAATGTTTATATTATTATAAGAGTTATGAGCATTTAAACATTTCCTTTAACACTGTCTTTCAATTGAAAAAAGAAACTTTAAATCCAAATATATCCCTTACCCTTAAGTATGTTACCACATAATTGATACGCCCTGAAAGTATAGTTGATTAGGGATAATAAAAAAAATTGGAAAAGATTGCCCATCCACCAGCCCCCCCCCCCCCCCCCCCCCCTTCGACCATGTTACCCCACCCACCCACCCTTGGACCATGTTACCCCACCCATGACGCCAGCAGGGAATTCCCTTGTTTTTATGAATGAATAAACATGTGTGTTCATTTACCAAATATGGTTCATTATGTAAATAACATTGGGTTATCCAATCACTGTCAATAATTGTTTTAGACCTGTTGCCATAGGAATGATTGACATTAAAGTCAAACTAGGCAACCCGTTACTTTTGTGGTCAATTACTCATGCTGGGGATTCCCTAAACATGCGCTCCCCAATATCTGGGCTGGGAAATCCCTTTTCTAAATGTAAACAAGAGCGATGTTGTTGTTGACCCATCGTAGCAAAAAGTTCGAAGTTCATTAATTCTGACGTAACACTGTATTCCCGGTATCTTTTTTGTATCCGATGTATCGCAGTAAATTGGTTGGTCTCAAAATGTTCAAAACCTCATGCGAATTGTGTAATCGGAATTTCGGAAGAGAAAAAATCATTGACATAAAAAAAGCTGAATTACGGCAGCTCTTAATTGGAATATAATGAACATCATGAAACCTCTTGATCCCGAATAACTTGCATAATTAATATGCTGTGATGTAGGTAAGAAAATCGGACTAAAAAGTAAGCTTATTTACTTTTAAAATATAATTCAAGGAGCGATATTTTGGGGTGGTTTTTCAGTCATGACATTTTTACTATTGCGTGAACTGAGTGACAGCATTTGGTTTATTTTCGCGCGATTGCTCGGTTTTTGATTTCTAACGAAATCTCAGGTTTGTTTGTTTGTTTAAACGGTCAGTCCGTACGGACACGCGCTAGTTTAATACTTGTATTCAAGCAAGATTTGGTGGCTTTTAGGTATTTTTGATTGAGCTCAAGCAATGAACAATCTTCACTTCTAGTCCTTTAAAAATAAAGGCAATTGACAGGGGGCCGGGTACGAAAATTTGCCGGCGCTTAGGTATGTATATTTGGGAAATACCAGGCGCCAAAACTCGGGGACCAGGGGGTAAAAAGCGCCCGGCGCCCGCTTAATTGGAGGCTTGTAGTGGTTAAAACAAATTATCATGTGCATTGATTAGTCTCAATACAGATTTGTTACGCAAAACGCTGCTGTTTCCAATTCAGTGGTACACGTGTAGCGTCTGTCTGAAGTGAAACCACAGTCAAAGAGACTAAAATGACATGATAAAAATGGCCTTTCCCATGAAGGCAAAAAGAGGCTGACTTGTACGCTGCCCTCAAACATGCATCACTATGTCGTGTCGTCAGTATATTACTACACACGATTACGGGGATGTACCCTACGGTAATCACAGGTTGCCAGTCACCACAATTTATGCAGGTGCAATGTCACGTGCGGGTAGATATAACAATGGGAAAACGCGATATTTTGACAAACTTGTATAGTTGACACTTCAATAAAGTGCAGTTTCTCGGAATTCACAGCATATTTTGTGAAATAAGGCAAGTCATTGAGACCTGTTAATATGTTGAACTACTATGAAACATGTATTTGCAAACATCTAGCTGTTCACTGTTCAATGCATAAAGTGTTTTTTGTGTAAACATTTGTGGTAAAAAAACGGTGACAGGATCTCTTTCAGGTCCTTAATTACAGTAGCAATTGAGGACCTGAAGTTAGGTCTGCCCCCTAGGCCAAAATACAGGATTGCCACATGTTATGTGGTTGTAGGCCTACCAGCAGTGAAATTGAAATAGCTTACGCAGAGAACGGGGTGGCGCAGTCGGTTAGAGCGTCGTAAAAGTGCGCAGTAGATTCAATTCGATACACCAATACAGCCTCATCCCCATGCCTCCTTCAGACCGTGCAGACTGAAGTAGGCATGTACGTAACATGGCGCATCGTGGTTCGGAAGTCACACAGAAATGTTGGTCCCGTGTATCGGAAGAGCTATCCTCGAGCACATTAGGTTACAGTACAGACTCCTTCGTAAGGGGATCATCCCGGTCTGTATCTGTACCCAAAATTCCATAAGTATTCCTAGGTTCCAGGGATACGCAGTGCGACTACATCATACATGTATACAGTATTTAATTATTCATGAATTCTGCACTTTATCGGAAGAAAAGAAGAAGAAAGAAGCTTGATCTATACTATTTCAATTTCCAAGAAAAACTGACTTGGATTTGGATGACTCTATTCCTGCTACAGTAAATTAACGACGCCGACTGTATATGCTAGTTTTCTTAGCTACCTTTCTCCCACATATAAAATTCTGATCTCGTACCGTATTGTAAATTATCCAGAAAAGGTGCAGAATTTTGAAGACATCACGTTTTAGTACTTCCACTTTATGGCCTAAATCAACGTCTGTGGAGTCTTCAACCTATTAAATAATTAGTTAATGGTTGAGATTAGAGAATACTTACTTTGAAAATCTGAAATTTCAATCATTTTGTCTTCTGTTTTGTGCTATTTCAGCACAATTTTCCAATGTTTACGTCAACGTCGACACGTCATTCACCGGCAGTGACAAGACAATAACCTCGTGTCCAGGATCAGCTGTAATTCACACAAAAGGGAGCACAACACCAAGACGCTCTCCATAGACTTTACTGTTAGGAAAGGCTTACTTAAATAGCTCTAGTTTCTATATTAGTGCGTTTGGTTCAATGAGATTTTGATATGTTTTACTCACAAGGGTTATCTACAACATATCTGAATATGAAGTACACATTACCGCGCACTTTTTTTGATATAAGCCGCCGCATAACAACGTAGTGATATGCCTACCTAAATTCGGTCTCCGGTCTGGATATTACCGCATGTGTAAATCGGTCCGTGAAATTAAAATTGACCTCAAATCACCTAGTTTAAATGTCAGAACATCAACTACACATTTCAAACACAACATATTGGTGAAAGATTATATCATAAACCGTCAAAAAACAACTCTCTTTCCCGCCAAATAGGAACTATTGTCGTACTCAACTTTGATTGATCGCGACGATAGCGTGTCGCAATACCTATTTAGTTGTGTGCTCCCTTATAGAGGGGCAAACTTGTTCAAAATCATTCAAAATTGATATCAACTTTTTCAGCGTGAAATTCTGAACAAACTAGCCAAATAACATGACAATTGAACAAACCATTTTTGAGATATGATCTGATCTTGGAGGCCGCATCTTCCGTAAAATCACTATTATTTTCCGTTTTTTGACTCTGGAAGCGGCACGCTTTGAATTGTTAGGCCTACGCTCTTAAAATTAAAACTTTTTGACTCAAATTCAACTGATTTTGATTTTGATCAGTCTCTGATTATGTCGACCTAACCCACCTATGACACATCACTGAAATAACGCCTTGTTTTGTATAAAATAGAGCAACCACACCCCCCCCCCTGTTCTTTAAACCGGACAATGTTGGCCTATGCCATAAATACACTGCCCAGTAGATATCAAAACGCATAGATTTGGGTGAAACCCGACTTTTATTTATTGCATTGTGTAATACACCTAAAATGGAACGAAGCACGCGGGAGATCGGGAACCTGGTCCTTATAGAGGGGCAAACTTGTTCAAAATCATTCAAAATTGATATCAACTTTTTCAGCGTGAAATTCTGAACAAACTAGCCAAATAACATGACAATTGAACAAACCATTTTTGAGATATGATCTGATCTTGGAGGCCGCATCTTCCGTAAAATCACTATTATTTTCCGTTTTTTGACTCTGGAAGCGGCACGCTTTGAATTGTTAGGCCTACGCTCTTAAAATTAAAACTTTTTGACTCAAATTCAACTGATTTTGATTTTGATCAGTCTCTGATTATGTCGACCTAACCCACCTATGACACATCACTGAAATAACGCCTTGTTTTGTATAAAATAGAGCAACCACACCCCCCCCCCCCCTGTTCTTTAAACCGGACAATGTTGGCCTATGCCATAAATACACTGCCCAGTAGATATCAAAACGCATAGATTTGGGTGAAACCCGACTTTTATTTATTGCATTGTGTAATACACCTAAAATGGAACGAAGCACGCGGGAGATCGGGAACCTGGTCCTATAAGGGAGCACAACACCAAGACGCTCTCCATAGACTTTACTGTTAGGAAAGGCTTACTTAAATAGCTCTAGTTTCTATATTAGTGCGTTTGGTTCAATGAGATTTTGATATGTTTTACTCACAAGGGTTATCTACAACATATCTGAATATGAAGTACACATTACCGCGCACTTTTTTTGATATAAGCCGCCGCATAACAACGTAGTGATATGCCTACCTAAATTCGGTCTCCGGTCTGGATATTACCGCATGTGTAAATCGGTCCGTGAAATTAAAATTGACCTCAAATCACCTAGTTTAAATGTCAGAACATCAACTACACATTTCAAACACAACATATTGGTGAAAGATTATATCATAAACCGTCAAAAAACAACTCTCTTTCCCGCCAAATAGGAACTATTGTCGTACTCAACTTTGATTGATCGCGACGATAGCGTGTCGCAATACCTATTTAGTTGTGTGCTCCCTTATAGAGGGGCAAACTTGTTCAAAATCATTCAAAATTGATATCAACTTTTTCAGCGTGAAATTCTGAACAAACTAGCCAAATAACATGACAATTGAACAAACCATTTTTGAGATATGATCTGATCTTGGAGGCCGCATCTTCCGTAAAATCACTATTATTTTCCGTTTTTTGACTCTGGAAGCGGCACGCTTTGAATTGTTAGGCCTACGCTCTTAAAATTAAAACTTTTTGACTCAAATTCAACTGATTTTGATTTTGATCAGTCTCTGATTATGTCGACCTAACCCACCTATGACACATCACTGAAATAACGCCTTGTTTTGTATAAAATAGAGCAACCACACCCCCCCCCCTGTTCTTTAAACCGGACAATGTTGGCCTATGCCATAAATACACTGCCCAGTAGATATCAAAACGCATAGATTTGGGTGAAACCCGACTTTTATTTATTGCATTGTGTAATACACCTAAAATGGAACGAAGCACGCGGGAGATCGGGAACCTGGTCCTTATAGAGGGGCAAACTTGTTCAAAATCATTCAAAATTGATATCAACTTTTTCAGCGTGAAATTCTGAACAAACTAGCCAAATAACATGACAATTGAACAAACCATTTTTGAGATATGATCTGATCTTGGAGGCCGCATCTTCCGTAAAATCACTATTATTTTCCGTTTTTTGACTCTGGAAGCGGCACGCTTTGAATTGTTAGGCCTACGCTCTTAAAATTAAAACTTTTTGACTCAAATTCAACTGATTTTGATTTTGATCAGTCTCTGATTATGTCGACCTAACCCACCTATGACACATCACTGAAATAACGCCTTGTTTTGTATAAAATAGAGCAACCACACCCCCCCCCCCCCCTGTTCTTTAAACCGGACAATGTTGGCCTATGCCATAAATACACTGCCCAGTAGATATCAAAACGCATAGATTTGGGTGAAACCCGACTTTTATTTATTGCATTGTGTAATACACCTAAAATGGAACGAAGCACGCGGGAGATCGGGAACCTGGTCCTATAAGGGAGCACAACACCAAGACGCTCTCCATAGACTTTACTGTTAGGAAAGGCTTACTTAAATAGCTCTAGTTTCTATATTAGTGCGTTTGGTTCAATGAGATTTTGATATGTTTTACTCACAAGGGTTATCTACAACATATCTGAATATGAAGTACACATTACCGCGCACTTTTTTTGATATAAGCCGCCGCATAACAACGTAGTGATATGCCTACCTAAATTCGGTCTCCGGTCTGGATATTACCGCATGTGTAAATCGGTCCGTGAAATTAAAATTGACCTCAAATCACCTAGTTTAAATGTCAGAACATCAACTACACATTTCAAACACAACATATTGGTGAAAGATTATATCATAAACCGTCAAAAAACAACTCTCTTTCCCGCCAAATAGGAACTATTGTCGTACTCAACTTTGATTGATCGCGACGATAGCGTGTCGCAATACCTATTTAGTTGTGTGCTCCCTTATAGAGGGGCAAACTTGTTCAAAATCATTCAAAATTGATATCAACTTTTTCAGCGTGAAATTCTGAACAAACTAGCCAAATAACATGACAATTGAACAAACCATTTTTGAGATATGATCTGATCTTGGAGGCCGCATCTTCCGTAAAATCACTATTATTTTCCGTTTTTTGACTCTGGAAGCGGCACGCTTTGAATTGTTAGGCCTACGCTCTTAAAATTAAAACTTTTTGACTCAAATTCAACTGATTTTGATTTTGATCAGTCTCTGATTATGTCGACCTAACCCACCTATGACACATCACTGAAATAACGCCTTGTTTTGTATAAAATAGAGCAACCACACCCCCCCCCCTGTTCTTTAAACCGGACAATGTTGGCCTATGCCATAAATACACTGCCCAGTAGATATCAAAACGCATAGATTTGGGTGAAACCCGACTTTTATTTATTGCATTGTGTAATACACCTAAAATGGAACGAAGCACGCGGGAGATCGGGAACCTGGTCCTTATAGAGGGGCAAACTTGTTCAAAATCATTCAAAATTGATATCAACTTTTTCAGCGTGAAATTCTGAACAAACTAGCCAAATAACATGACAATTGAACAAACCATTTTTGAGATATGATCTGATCTTGGAGGCCGCATCTTCCGTAAAATCACTATTATTTTCCGTTTTTTGACTCTGGAAGCGGCACGCTTTGAATTGTTAGGCCTACGCTCTTAAAATTAAAACTTTTTGACTCAAATTCAACTGATTTTGATTTTGATCAGTCTCTGATTATGTCGACCTAACCCACCTATGACACATCACTGAAATAACGCCTTGTTTTGTATAAAATAGAGCAACCACACCCCCCCCCCCCCTGTTCTTTAAACCGGACAATGTTGGCCTATGCCATAAATACACTGCCCAGTAGATATCAAAACGCATAGATTTGGGTGAAACCCGACTTTTATTTATTGCATTGTGTAATACACCTAAAATGGAACGAAGCACGCGGGAGATCGGGAACCTGGTCCTATAAGGGAGCACAACACCAAGACGCTCTCCATAGACTTTACTGTTAGGAAAGGCTTACTTAAATAGCTCTAGTTTCTATATTAGTGCGTTTGGTTCAATGAGATTTTGATATGTTTTACTCACAAGGGTTATCTACAACATATCTGAATATGAAGTACACATTACCGCGCACTTTTTTTGATATAAGCCGCCGCATAACAACGTAGTGATATGCCTACCTAAATTCGGTCTCCGGTCTGGATATTACCGCATGTGTAAATCGGTCCGTGAAATTAAAATTGACCTCAAATCACCTAGTTTAAATGTCAGAACATCAACTACACATTTCAAACACAACATATTGGTGAAAGATTATATCATAAACCGTCAAAAAACAACTCTCTTTCCCGCCAAATAGGAACTATTGTCGTACTCAACTTTGATTGATCGCGACGATAGCGTGTCGCAATACCTATTTAGTTGTGTGCTCCCTTATAGAGGGGCAAACTTGTTCAAAATCATTCAAAATTGATATCAACTTTTTCAGCGTGAAATTCTGAACAAACTAGCCAAATAACATGACAATTGAACAAACCATTTTTGAGATATGATCTGATCTTGGAGGCCGCATCTTCCGTAAAATCACTATTATTTTCCGTTTTTTGACTCTGGAAGCGGCACGCTTTGAATTGTTAGGCCTACGCTCTTAAAATTAAAACTTTTTGACTCAAATTCAACTGATTTTGATTTTGATCAGTCTCTGATTATGTCGACCTAACCCACCTATGACACATCACTGAAATAACGCCTTGTTTTGTATAAAATAGAGCAACCACACCCCCCCCCCTGTTCTTTAAACCGGACAATGTTGGCCTATGCCATAAATACACTGCCCAGTAGATATCAAAACGCATAGATTTGGGTGAAACCCGACTTTTATTTATTGCATTGTGTAATACACCTAAAATGGAACGAAGCACGCGGGAGATCGGGAACCTGGTCCTTATAGAGGGGCAAACTTGTTCAAAATCATTCAAAATTGATATCAACTTTTTCAGCGTGAAATTCTGAACAAACTAGCCAAATAACATGACAATTGAACAAACCATTTTTGAGATATGATCTGATCTTGGAGGCCGCATCTTCCGTAAAATCACTATTATTTTCCGTTTTTTGACTCTGGAAGCGGCACGCTTTGAATTGTTAGGCCTACGCTCTTAAAATTAAAACTTTTTGACTCAAATTCAACTGATTTTGATTTTGATCAGTCTCTGATTATGTCGACCTAACCCACCTATGACACATCACTGAAATAACGCCTTGTTTTGTATAAAATAGAGCAACCACACCCCCCCCCCCCCCTGTTCTTTAAACCGGACAATGTTGGCCTATGCCATAAATACACTGCCCAGTAGATATCAAAACGCATAGATTTGGGTGAAACCCGACTTTTATTTATTGCATTGTGTAATACACCTAAAATGGAACGAAGCACGCGGGAGATCGGGAACCTGGTCCTATAAGGGAGCACAACACCAAGACGCTCTCCATAGACTTTACTGTTAGGAAAGGCTTACTTAAATAGCTCTAGTTTCTATATTAGTGCGTTTGGTTCAATGAGATTTTGATATGTTTTACTCACAAGGGTTATCTACAACATATCTGAATATGAAGTACACATTACCGCGCACTTTTTTTGATATAAGCCGCCGCATAACAACGTAGTGATATGCCTACCTAAATTCGGTCTCCGGTCTGGATATTACCGCATGTGTAAATCGGTCCGTGAAATTAAAATTGACCTCAAATCACCTAGTTTAAATGTCAGAACATCAACTACACATTTCAAACACAACATATTGGTGAAAGATTATATCATAAACCGTCAAAAAACAACTCTCTTTCCCGCCAAATAGGAACTATTGTCGTACTCAACTTTGATTGATCGCGACGATAGCGTGTCGCAATACCTATTTAGTTGTGTGCTCCCTTATAGAGGGGCAAACTTGTTCAAAATCATTCAAAATTGATATCAACTTTTTCAGCGTGAAATTCTGAACAAACTAGCCAAATAACATGACAATTGAACAAACCATTTTTGAGATATGATCTGATCTTGGAGGCCGCATCTTCCGTAAAATCACTATTATTTTCCGTTTTTTGACTCTGGAAGCGGCACGCTTTGAATTGTTAGGCCTACGCTCTTAAAATTAAAACTTTTTGACTCAAATTCAACTGATTTTGATTTTGATCAGTCTCTGATTATGTCGACCTAACCCACCTATGACACATCACTGAAATAACGCCTTGTTTTGTATAAAATAGAGCAACCACACCCCCCCCCCTGTTCTTTAAACCGGACAATGTTGGCCTATGCCATAAATACACTGCCCAGTAGATATCAAAACGCATAGATTTGGGTGAAACCCGACTTTTATTTATTGCATTGTGTAATACACCTAAAATGGAACGAAGCACGCGGGAGATCGGGAACCTGGTCCTTATAGAGGGGCAAACTTGTTCAAAATCATTCAAAATTGATATCAACTTTTTCAGCGTGAAATTCTGAACAAACTAGCCAAATAACATGACAATTGAACAAACCATTTTTGAGATATGATCTGATCTTGGAGGCCGCATCTTCCGTAAAATCACTATTATTTTCCGTTTTTTGACTCTGGAAGCGGCACGCTTTGAATTGTTAGGCCTACGCTCTTAAAATTAAAACTTTTTGACTCAAATTCAACTGATTTTGATTTTGATCAGTCTCTGATTATGTCGACCTAACCCACCTATGAATGACACATCACTGAAATAACGCCTTGTTTTGTATAAAATAGAGCAACCACACCCCCCCCCCTGTTCTTTAAACCGGACAATGTTGGCCTATGCCATAAATACACTGCCCAGTAGATATCAAAACGCATAGATTTGGGTGAAACCCGACTTTTATTTATTGCATTGTGTAATACACCTAAAATGGAACGAAGCACGCGGGAGATCGGGAACCTGGTCCTTATAGAGGGGCAAACTTGTTCAAAATCATTCAAAATTGATATCAACTTTTTCAGCGTGAAATTCTGAACAAACTAGCCAAATAACATGACAATTGAACAAACCATTTTTGAGATATGATCTGATCTTGGAGGCCGCATCTTCCGTAAAATCACTATTATTTTCCGTTTTTTGACTCTGGAAGCGGCACGCTTTGAATTGTTAGGCCTACGCTCTTAAAATTAAAACTTTTTGACTCAAATTCAACTGATTTTGATTTTGATCAGTCTCTGATTATGTCGACCTAACCCACCTATGACACATCACTGAAATAACGCCTTGTTTTGTATAAAATAGAGCAACCACACCCCCCCCCCCCCCTGTTCTTTAAACCGGACAATGTTGGCCTATGCCATAAATACACTGCCCAGTAGATATCAAAACGCATAGATTTGGGTGAAACCCGACTTTTATTTATTGCATTGTGTAATACACCTAAAATGGAACGAAGCACGCGGGAGATCGGGAACCTGGTCCTATAAGGGAGCACAACACCAAGACGCTCTCCATAGACTTTACTGTTAGGAAAGGCTTACTTAAATAGCTCTAGTTTCTATATTAGTGCGTTTGGTTCAATGAGATTTTGATATGTTTTACTCACAAGGGTTATCTACAACATATCTGAATATGAAGTACACATTACCGCGCACTTTTTTTGATATAAGCCGCCGCATAACAACGTAGTGATATGCCTACCTAAATTCGGTCTCCGGTCTGGATATTACCGCATGTGTAAATCGGTCCGTGAAATTAAAATTGACCTCAAATCACCTAGTTTAAATGTCAGAACATCAACTACACATTTCAAACACAACATATTGGTGAAAGATTATATCATAAACCGTCAAAAAACAACTCTCTTTCCCGCCAAATAGGAACTATTGTCGTACTCAACTTTGATTGATCGCGACGATAGCGTGTCGCAATACCTATTTAGTTGTGTGCTCCCTTATAGAGGGGCAAACTTGTTCAAAATCATTCAAAATTGATATCAACTTTTTCAGCGTGAAATTCTGAACAAACTAGCCAAATAACATGACAATTGAACAAACCATTTTTGAGATATGATCTGATCTTGGAGGCCGCATCTTCCGTAAAATCACTATTATTTTCCGTTTTTTGACTCTGGAAGCGGCACGCTTTGAATTGTTAGGCCTACGCTCTTAAAATTAAAACTTTTTGACTCAAATTCAACTGATTTTGATTTTGATCAGTCTCTGATTATGTCGACCTAACCCACCTATGACACATCACTGAAATAACGCCTTGTTTTGTATAAAATAGAGCAACCACACCCCCCCCCCTGTTCTTTAAACCGGACAATGTTGGCCTATGCCATAAATACACTGCCCAGTAGATATCAAAACGCATAGATTTGGGTGAAACCCGACTTTTATTTATTGCATTGTGTAATACACCTAAAATGGAACGAAGCACGCGGGAGATCGGGAACCTGGTCCTTATAGAGGGGCAAACTTGTTCAAAATCATTCAAAATTGATATCAACTTTTTCAGCGTGAAATTCTGAACAAACTAGCCAAATAACATGACAATTGAACAAACCATTTTTGAGATATGATCTGATCTTGGAGGCCGCATCTTCCGTAAAATCACTATTATTTTCCGTTTTTTGACTCTGGAAGCGGCACGCTTTGAATTGTTAGGCCTACGCTCTTAAAATTAAAACTTTTTGACTCAAATTCAACTGATTTTGATTTTGATCAGTCTCTGATTATGTCGACCTAACCCACCTATGACACATCACTGAAATAACGCCTTGTTTTGTATAAAATAGAGCAACCACACCCCCCCCCCCCCTGTTCTTTAAACCGGACAATGTTGGCCTATGCCATAAATACACTGCCCAGTAGATATCAAAACGCATAGATTTGGGTGAAACCCGACTTTTATTTATTGCATTGTGTAATACACCTAAAATGGAACGAAGCACGCGGGAGATCGGGAACCTGGTCCTATAAGGGAGCACAACACCAAGACGCTCTCCATAGACTTTACTGTTAGGAAAGGCTTACTTAAATAGCTCTAGTTTCTATATTAGTGCGTTTGGTTCAATGAGATTTTGATATGTTTTACTCACAAGGGTTATCTACAACATATCTGAATATGAAGTACACATTACCGCGCACTTTTTTTGATATAAGCCGCCGCATAACAACGTAGTGATATGCCTACCTAAATTCGGTCTCCGGTCTGGATATTACCGCATGTGTAAATCGGTCCGTGAAATTAAAATTGACCTCAAATCACCTAGTTTAAATGTCAGAACATCAACTACACATTTCAAACACAACATATTGGTGAAAGATTATATCATAAACCGTCAAAAAACAACTCTCTTTCCCGCCAAATAGGAACTATTGTCGTACTCAACTTTGATTGATCGCGACGATAGCGTGTCGCAATACCTATTTAGTTGTGTGCTCCCTTATAGAGGGGCAAACTTGTTCAAAATCATTCAAAATTGATATCAACTTTTTCAGCGTGAAATTCTGAACAAACTAGCCAAATAACATGACAATTGAACAAACCATTTTTGAGATATGATCTGATCTTGGAGGCCGCATCTTCCGTAAAATCACTATTATTTTCCGTTTTTTGACTCTGGAAGCGGCACGCTTTGAATTGTTAGGCCTACGCTCTTAAAATTAAAACTTTTTGACTCAAATTCAACTGATTTTGATTTTGATCAGTCTCTGATTATGTCGACCTAACCCACCTATGACACATCACTGAAATAACGCCTTGTTTTGTATAAAATAGAGCAACCACACCCCCCCCCCTGTTCTTTAAACCGGACAATGTTGGCCTATGCCATAAATACACTGCCCAGTAGATATCAAAACGCATAGATTTGGGTGAAACCCGACTTTTATTTATTGCATTGTGTAATACACCTAAAATGGAACGAAGCACGCGGGAGATCGGGAACCTGGTCCTTATAGAGGGGCAAACTTGTTCAAAATCATTCAAAATTGATATCAACTTTTTCAGCGTGAAATTCTGAACAAACTAGCCAAATAACATGACAATTGAACAAACCATTTTTGAGATATGATCTGATCTTGGAGGCCGCATCTTCCGTAAAATCACTATTATTTTCCGTTTTTTGACTCTGGAAGCGGCACGCTTTGAATTGTTAGGCCTACGCTCTTAAAATTAAAACTTTTTGACTCAAATTCAACTGATTTTGATTTTGATCAGTCTCTGATTATGTCGACCTAACCCACCTATGACACATCACTGAAATAACGCCTTGTTTTGTATAAAATAGAGCAACCACACCCCCCCCCCTGTTCTTTAAACCGGACAATGTTGGCCTATGCCATAAATACACTGCCCAGTAGATATCAAAACGCATAGATTTGGGTGAAACCCGACTTTTATTTATTGCATTGTGTAATACACCTAAAATGGAACGAAGCACGCGGGAGATCGGGAACCTGGTCCTTATAGAGGGGCAAACTTGTTCAAAATCATTCAAAATTGATATCAACTTTTTCAGCGTGAAATTCTGAACAAACTAGCCAAATAACATGACAATTGAACAAACCATTTTTGAGATATGATCTGATCTTGGAGGCCGCATCTTCCGTAAAATCACTATTATTTTCCGTTTTTTGACTCTGGAAGCGGCACGCTTTGAATTGTTAGGCCTACGCTCTTAAAATTAAAACTTTTTGACTCAAATTCAACTGATTTTGATTTTGATCAGTCTCTGATTATGTCGACCTAACCCACCTATGACACATCACTGAAATAACGCCTTGTTTTGTATAAAATAGAGCAACCACACCCCCCCCCCCCCCCTGTTCTTTAAACCGGACAATGTTGGCCTATGCCATAAATACACTGCCCAGTAGATATCAAAACGCATAGATTTGGGTGAAACCCGACTTTTATTTATTGCATTGTGTAATACACCTAAAATGGAACGAAGCACGCGGGAGATCGGGAACCTGGTCCTATAAGGGAGCACAACACCAAGACGCTCTCCATAGACTTTACTGTTAGGAAAGGCTTACTTAAATAGCTCTAGTTTCTATATTAGTGCGTTTGGTTCAATGAGATTTTGATATGTTTTACTCACAAGGGTTATCTACAACATATCTGAATATGAAGTACACATTACCGCGCACTTTTTTTGATATAAGCCGCCGCATAACAACGTAGTGATATGCCTACCTAAATTCGGTCTCCGGTCTGGATATTACCGCATGTGTAAATCGGTCCGTGAAATTAAAATTGACCTCAAATCACCTAGTTTAAATGTCAGAACATCAACTACACATTTCAAACACAACATATTGGTGAAAGATTATATCATAAACCGTCAAAAAACAACTCTCTTTCCCGCCAAATAGGAACTATTGTCGTACTCAACTTTGATTGATCGCGACGATAGCGTGTCGCAATACCTATTTAGTTGTGTGCTCCCAAAAGTGAGAGAACTTTGCTGTCGTAAATACCCCACATAAGATGAAACAAGAAAGTCTTTCAAAATAAAAGCCGTCACAGCACTAAGCTCGTAAGAGCCAACTAATAAAGCAGCAAATTAATACAGAATATAAAACTTTTTTACGTAAATTGCCGCAATTTGCATCAATGTGTCACTACAAGAAAGTGAGAGGTCCAGGACGCACAGACCCGGGGGTGGGTACTCACGTATGTAAGGCATACGGGGACGTGCCGCTCCAGTGGGTCGATTTTCATGAGACATCCTTAGCCATGGGTAGGCTTTTCAACTGAAAAATCCTTAGACATGGGTCTATTTTCGCGAAAATTTGCAAAAATTAGGTATTTTTTCCCGATAATTTGCGAAAATTTGATCTAAAATGAAGCAAAACCCCTAAAAATGGGTACCGATTTTTCCAAAATCACCCTTAGAAATGGGTAGGGGTTTTGAATCTCCAGCGGCACACCCCCGACCAAACCAAATCTGAGCCCCCCCCCCAGGCGCAGACGCGTCAGAATGTGACCCCTGTGAACATCATGCACTTTTTTAACCCCCCTCATTATGCCTCAAAATTGTTTACCCCTTCCCCTTCCCCTTCTTAATACTTGGCCAAAACTTGTATGAATGCCACCCCCTTTTCTACTGAACATTTCTCTGACATGTTGTCAAGGTCAAGAGACATAGTCACAGTATCAAATTATATCATTTTTCATAAGACCTTTGATGTGATTTTCTACAGCATTGATTATACCTGCAATCTACGATGACCTGCTGTCATGTGATCACCCAAAAGGTGGTCATGGGACAAGTGGGGGTAATTAAACACTACGCTGAATGAAGGGGTCGCGATGATCCCGAAAGCTACCGAGCTCAAAAACCATTGTTCGAAAAAGGTATCTATTAATCCTACACAGTGGCGTAACAGCCGGGGGGGCAGGGGGGGCACAGTGCCCCCCTGAAGGTGCTCAGCAGGAAATTCAAACCTACCCACCAGGAAAAATAGGGGGAAGGAAAAAGAGGAAAAGAAGAGTGAAAGGGAAAGAAAAGAGAGAGTGAAAGGAAAAAGGGAGGAAAAAGAAAAAGGAAAAGGAGATAAAAAGGGGAAAAAAAGAAAAGAAGAAAGGGAAAGAAAGGAAGAAAGAAAATTTCGCAGTACAAAGTGCTTTTTGTACGGCGAAATTGTTTGACCGTGCGAATTTTTTTGACCATACCCCCCCCCCCCCCCCACCACTTACGTGAAATTTACGAGGTGACTGACTGGGAAAAATATTGGGGCAACCTTTTACGAAATTTTTTGGCTGTGCCCCCCCTGACAACCAACCTCTGTTACGCCCCTGATCCTATCCTACATGTAGCATTGATTACGTTCAAATGTATCAACAATTAGGCCTGACAGGCTGTGGTGGCATAAAAAATAGCATAAAAAACAAACAAAAATGGGGAGGGGGAGGGGGGTGGGGGGGGGTATGACAAATCTGGAGGGGGAAAATGTGTGCCAAGTGTGCACAAATGTTGGGTTTTTTGTACAAATTGCCTGAAAATAAATACATTTGTTATGAATTAGACATTGGGACCAACTTTAAGCTAATTTTAAGTAATTTTGACATTAAAAGGCTACAATTTTTATTGTTTTGGGACAAAATGGGGCAAAGCCTGTAACTGGGGGTGGGGGGGGGGGGGGGGGGAGCCTCAAGTACCGCCACTGCCTACAGGTTAAAAATATTATATTTTACACATAGGCACAGCTAGGAGGGCAGTGTGAAGATGGGGAAGAATCTGAAGTGAGCCAGGACTCGCACAATCTTTTTAACATAGCATGTGAGGGTTTTCTGTGGCGGGGTCCAGAGTCTCTATTCCCAAAATGACTTCACATTTGCACGATTGACTTATTTTTGCCCTTTTTGATATTTACATGAATCTGGCCATAATTTTGGTTGAAATAGACTTCTAAGTGATATACCTGGACATGTGAGTTAAAGAAGCAATTTTTATACTAAATTTGGTTTCAATTCCACGACTCTACCAACTTATTACCTGAATTGGTGCAATTCCCCCTAATGATAGTCCAAGGTGAGGGCCGCGACCCCACTACCCATCCCCGCCGTTTTGGACACACCACTGCATTTTACCTGGACTTGGACTCATGACTCTCGACAGTCCGCTGTACTTGGACTCCAACTCTGCCCTTGTGCAACTCCCATTAACCCTAACCTCCTACCCACATTTTCCAAGGGAATCTTTTTCAACGACAAAAAACGCAGACAAAAAGAGTGGCGCCGCCACCGGGGCTCGAACCCACAACCTCTCGATTGCGAGACGCACGCTCTACCAGTGCGCCACGGGGGCCAACCATACTTGGGCGAGTATATTCGCCCAACTATGTAGCCTGGGGCCATTATTTCATTGAAAAAGTGCCACGTCAACTGGCACAGACAGACTTTACCTGGACATTTGTAGCATTGGGACTGGTTAGGGTTAATATTAGACTGTTGACAGGTAGGGCTGTCATCTACACCCACCCATACAGATGGGGTCACGTCCCTCTCTGTGTATGCCAACATGACTTGAACTGTTAAATTTGATCGAGCTATAAAAAAGGGCCTAATTATAAGTCCACATCCAATAAAAAAAATGAGGAGTTCCAGCTCGCACCACCACTGCCATAAATCCTGTGGGATTGGGAGGGGCTGCACCAGACTTTGTAATAGAATTCAATTTGAGAGAGGCATCTCCTATAATACTGCAAAAGTATGCTTAGGGACCGTTCATAAATACTTTGGTGGGGGGGGGGCTAGATAATTTCATTTTTGGTATATCAACACTTTGTTGACCCCCTCTCGCCATGCCACAAACTTTTTTGACCCCCCCCCCTCTTGCCATGCTACAAATACAAACTTTTTTGACCAGCCCCCCCCCCCCCCCCCCCCCCCCCCTGTATTACTGCCTGCACCTACAACTTTCTTGTCCCTGTTCATCGTTATCAAGTGATATGATATCTTTTATGGGATTTTTTTTTGACCATGTATCATATTCTATTTTTGATGGACGCATCACATCTAGGAGGGCAGGTTGTAGAATCTAGAGTGAATCAGAACTCCCACTTAAATTGCAGGTATCTTTGGTTTTGTGCCATGGTCTTTAATCCCCTTTATAACTTCACATATTTATGCACGGATCTCTGTTTTTGAAACCAATTAGGATGCTCCCTCCAATTATATATCCTGGCTTTACATATGTTTCTGCTATTGACATGAATTTGCCCGTCATTCTTTTTAGCTGGGCTAGTACATGAAAATAGGGCCGTAGACATCTGGCCGTAGGCAAATGAGTGTTTTAAACTTTTTTGACCTCCCCTCTGTTGGGGTTTTCAAAAACCTTTTTGACCCCCCCTTTGCAGATTATCAACACTTGAGATCATGTGCAAAAGATCAACAGGTTGTCAATCACTTTAATGTCTACAGTTTTGCTCAAGTCATCAGAAACAGAAAATGCTAAGGCAACAGAAAACCCCTTTTCTACAGGTTTTTCTACAAGATTTTTAAAAAATGACTGTGATAGGCTTTTGCATCCAGCAGTAGCGTAGCGAGTGGGGGGGCGGGTGGGGCGGGGAAAAAAATTGGCAAAATGGGGACGAAAAGGGCGGAAAATCATGTTAAATCAGCCGTTTTTTGACCTGGTTTCTTTGAAATAGGGACCGTCATGGGGATCTATGGGGATCTTGCCCCCTCGGAGTGGCTGGGCTGGCTACGCGGCTGGCATCCAGTCTCATGATCATGGTGATGGGCAAACTACACTGCAAATGTGGTTGGTCAAAAATTGACCAACATTTTGACCAACGTTTAGTCTTAATGAACAATCTAATTTGTTGGTCAAACTTTTGACCAACTGCTTTTGATAAAAGTTTTAACCAACAAATGGTTAGAAATTAACCAACACTGTTGGGCTAAATGTTTCACCAATTGTTGGGCAAAGATAATGATTAAACAGTTGGGTATAATTGACCAACTGTTGGTTTTCTGTAAAACATTTGTTGGTCAATGTAATGAAATTATTTAACCATATATTGGGCACTCTTTTACTTAATGCCAACAGTTGGTCAAAATATTGCGTCTGGTTAGGGTTAGGATTTCCCGGGGGAGCACTGACATTGGAAAAGGGTATAGGTATGTGCCGCCCTGGAGACCCCCTTTATCACCCTCTTCTGTTGTAAGTCACAATTCTAATACATGATATGATTCCATCAAGAACGAGTTCAAGTATTCCGTGAATAATTTAGGCTAATTGCATACCTACAAAAAAACACCGGTACATTTCCTACGGTAGGCCTATTGACAGTAAGCTTACTATAACATTGGTAAGCTTACTGTCATGACCGTAGAAAATGAACATTTTTCAAACCTGCAATTAGAAAATTATTCACAGAATTCTTGAACTCGTTCTTGATGAAATTATATCATGTATATAGCATAATAATTGTGACTTACCTTTGAAAGTGTCTATTATTTACGGTGGAAGGCCCCAAGACCCCAGCAGACGCGATACCGACATGACTTCCACGTTCGCCGTTCTGATGATGAATGATGAATTGGCAAGCAAACGATGGGAATGATGCCCAACTGTTGGGCAGTTCTAGTTTGCAGTGCGCATGATCGGTCTTGTTTGCCCAACAAATTTGACCAACAATTTTGATTTATTAAAAGTTCAACCGTTTTGACCAGAGTGTTACGAGTTTTAGTCAAAATAAATGGGCAAAACAAAGGTTTACCCAACTGATGTGATGATATCGTTTTGTTGAGTAAATCTTGACCAACAAATTAGATAAATGCTTTGCCCAACCGAATGTGTCAAAGATAATGACCAACACATTTGCAGTGTATGCATATGTATGTGTTGGATAAACTCAAAGTCATCATAATCAGTGGTGAGGAGGCAAAGGGGGCATGTGTCCAAGGAGACACCAAATTAGTCTGGTAAAATGTCCACTGTTTTGCGATTTCCTCCAATGTAGGTCCTCTCTATATCAAATTGTTCACCTACCGGAAAGTAACATAACACTTCCCACGCGGCAGTCTGCAGACGACAGTTCCAAAATGTCACAAAATGTTTTTAAAAATATCAAAACTATTGAATCTCAGCACCATATCTGGTATGACTGTAGGAATTGCATTTAAATAAGTACAAACATGGCTAGAATTGGTTCAGTAATTCATGAGATAAGACTTTGAAAGCCTGGTTTGAAAGTTGGAAAAGGTTTCTGAAAAATCTGTTTTGTACATGGTAAAACTAATGTGCAAAATGTGGGAAATGGTTAATCCATAGACAAAATCGTAGGGGGTCCAGTACCCCCTGAAATAACCCTGTCGGTAAACACGACCCTCCATCGGTAGATTTGTGATTTTGACCATGCAATTTTTCCTGCCGGTTATGTGAACAACCTCATCGCTACCCCCCCCCCCCCCCCCACACTTATCAAGATTTCAGCTGCTGATGGGGGAAAATTGTGCAAGTTTTACCAAAAAAATTGGGGAGTCTGTAATTTTTTTTGTCGGTACATCATGCCTTTCGTCGGTACAACTATGGTCGTGTCCCCCCCCCCCCCCCCTCCCCTCACCCCCAGTTTTCAAAAGCTGGGTACGCCACTGGACAAAATCACTTTGTATTGTATTTGTTGAATAAGGGGCATACTTTGTCTTTGATCATGAACAACATTTTAAAAGTTGCCTTGTACCCCTGGGTACCACAAACGTTTGGCACGCCACTGGTCTCAATCATATTTGATGCACATGACACATCGTTTGATTCAAGTTCAGCTCAATAAAAAGTAAAACACAAGACAAATGTTTAAGAAAATACCTTCTTGTATTCAATTTATTATAAATTATGTGTCCATTTAATTATTTAAGAATACCTATGTTCTTGTCAAGTTTGAATAAAACTCAAGGCCTTAACAAAAATGAAGCTGACAACATTATTATAACTCTACCCCTAGTTGCAAAATAACTACTACACAGTGTTAAATCTGTGTCATATCAACCATGAAGTTGTGGAATTGGTCCCTTTTAAACATTATTTCATTAAAATTAAAATTCTTTGTAAGTGGACTAAGGGCCTTGCCCTTTTACAAGTAGAGGAAAGCTCGAGGAAAGAACGGGGAAATCGCGATCCTTTTTTCTATATTGTTAAAAGGAGTGAAAAGGATCGATGATTAACACCTCACTGAATGGGTACTTTTAACAATATAGAAAAAGAGATCACGCTTTCCACTCTCTTTCCTCGAGCTTTCCTCTACTTGTAAAAGGGCAAGGCCCCTAAAGACTCTTGGTATTTTTTGAAGTCTTGTTAAGAAAAATATAAACAAGCTGTTCGTGAAGATGGTTTTGACATATTAAACATTCAAAACCCAAGAAGAATACTCTTAACTTTAAGGAAATAGGGTTTTGGAAACACCAATAAATTAATAACATTAAGACATGTTTTCAATATTGCTCATCGCTCAAATGTTTAAAAAATGATCAAATTAGCCTAAGCGTCCAATTCTTTTAGAGGAACGGTGGTATGCCCACACATGTATTTATGCAAAGAAAATGGGAAGTAACATTCTAACACAATGTGTAATAATTTTATATTTAAATCTATTTGGAATAATTCTACAGCAGGGATGTATTGCTCCATTTCAAAGTCATGCGACATCTTCATTCAGTGTCCTACATCAAAGGGATTACAGAGATCTTTACAATAAAACAGAAATCACTATCAGAGGACACAAAAACAACCCTGTTCTACAGGCAAGCGGACCTCTCAGACAGAGTCGGTCGATCAGGCGTTTTTTTGTTCCACAAATTTCTCGGGACATTTTGGAAAATATTCACAAATGTCAAACAAATTCTATTTTTCATTGTTTTTCTTCAAATAATTCCAAAGAATTTTCACAAAACAAATGTTTTCTTTTCCTTTTTTAATTCTAAAACAAAAAGTGGGTCGTTCGGGCATGTAGAACAGGTTGTTTTTTCATTGCCTCACAGTTATTTGTGTTTAAAAATAATGATGCTAGAAAAAAATTGAAATCATGCTGACTCTTGGTTTTCATATTCAGCAAAGAAATTCAAAAGGATTAATTCTCAAACCATATTGACTTTTCAAACAAACATTTCTTATATGTTTTGCTTGAAAAAACCTACCAATAACTGTCCCTGCAAGGCTCAAGATAACAGGTTTTTTACCAGGAGCTACTTTTTTCAAAAGTAGCGCCCGGATCATGGGATGTATTGAGAACCGGGAGCTACTTTTAGTCTACAGGGAGCTAACCTTTTATTAAATCCAGCGTGGCAGCATTGTCAACTCGAAATTTGATGTCTTGGGAAAGCCACCCGATCGTCAACGGGCGCTGGTTTGGACAAAATATCAGCGCTCGGTTGTTTATTTTTCAGCATTACCGGGCGCTATGGCAGAAGGACCGAGGGGTAAAAATCGCCCAGCACCCGCTTATCTTGAGCCTTGTGTCCCTGGTTGGTGAAATACATATTATCATAGTTCTACTTAAATTACTTGCACTAACTAAATAAAGTTACAAATTTGGGTGCATTCTTGATCATAATTTCCTATGTATCATTTCAAATACAAGATAATTTTATTTGTATATAAATAAGTTACAAAATGAGTAAGCTTTAAACTGTTCCCATCTGTGTTCTGGCTCCCATTCTCTATGTTCAGTAAAAATGTGCAGGTTTTTTATTTCAAGGTTTAATGGGCTATTCCAGTTGATATCCATACACCCCCTATGAAAGACATGACCGTAATGTTCCACACAGGGAGTGTAGATTTCAAACGGAATTTCATTTGAAATTCACAATCCCTGTGTAGTATATTAAGGTAAATCTCACATAGAGGGTGTATGGATTTCAAATGGAATAGCCCAATTTATCAGCTGCAGTGAAGGATGATATACTTGTTCTGTTGCCAGACACACAATAGATCAATCTGCAAGAGTTAAGCGCCAGAAGGCCTTAACTAAAAAATGCTATTTTGAGATAATCAACTTTCAAATATTTGGGACTCATTACAATACACTGTAGCACCCAACTTATAATTCTAATTTTAGTCAAAGTAAGAGTGTTTATGAGTTATCTCTTTATGGGTCTGAAAATCTAGGTTATATGGATTATTTTTGTACCAAAATATCTATTTGACCAAAAATTGAGTTACGGCCTTCTGGCGCTCAACCCTCGATTTAGAGTGCCCAGTGGCGGCGGAAGCCAAACAAATGATAGGGTGAGCCCAAATGTGGTTGTTTATTTGAAACATGTTATAAAAAAGGTGCCTTTAAATTTTCAGTTTTGAAGCTAAAATGGTCCAGAAAAACTTTCCTGAAACTATCTTGTTTGACAAATTGAGCTTATTCAGCAAGCTTAAAATTTTTGAAAATGGTCCAGTATGACGAAAAATTAATGGTCTAGTATGATGTTAAAAACATGTCACCCCCCCCCCCCCCAACCTGGTCTGGTATGATGTTAAAAACATGTCACCCCCCCCCCCCCCCACCCCCACACACGACCTCACCTACCCTGCTTCCGCTGCCTATGGGAGTACTCAAAGTACCCTGTTGTCAAAAGTGATCCATTTTACTGTATATTTCATCACTTTTAATATAAAAATACCAAACAATAAAGATAATATGAAGCCCAATTATTGATTTGTTGCCATGCACAATCTGCCAGAGGACATTTGGAGTGCCAAAAGTGCCCTGTTGTCAAAAGTTATCGATTTTAATGTATATTTCATCAATATAATATTGAAATACCACACACTGAAGATAAAATGTAGCCCAGTTCAGGCAATATAAATTGCCATGCAATGGCAGAGACAAAGAAAATGTATTAATGCTATGTGTCTGCCAAAGAGCACATGATATTATTGTCATTATTATAACATTTGCATAGCCAATTAACTTTAATGACAGGTTCATCAATCAAAAACGACTTGACTCAGGAATAGAATCATGTCCTTTGACTTCTGAATCCTGATATACATTAACACTGATATACATTAACACTTTCCACGCGGCTATAGACGTTATTCATAATTGGGGATTTCAGGCTAAAGAGGGTGTGACGTAATTCATCACGGTTGGCCTCGCTTTCGTTATGATTAGTGATGTCACATCGAGTTCGTCTCCCTCTTTAGCCTGAAATCGCCAATTATGAATAATGTCTATTAGTTTTACCATACAAAACAGATTTGTCATAAACCGTTCCCAACTTTCAAGGTCTATCTCAAGAATTACTGATCAAATACTAAGAATGTTTGTACTTATTTTAATACATTTCTCATGGTGATTCCAAATATGATAATGAAATTCAATAATTTTGACATTTTTGAAACATTTTGTGACATTTTGGATTGTCGTCTGCAGACGCCTCTCGCGTGGAAAGTGTTAACATAGATCGAAATGTCAGATGTACCAAAATCAGCCATCTGTGCATAGGTTTATACTCGCATTTGTATCACTTTAATTTACTTTAATTTACTTTAAATTACATTTCTCCTCAATGTTGATAGGTATGTCTCAAATAAATGTGGGCATTTCCAGTTAAATACTGACTGAAATATCATCGTGTCTCTTACAGAGGTATATCACATCCTCCGGAACGAATGAAAACACGCACACACTATTCAGTGTATCACCACATGAAAAATTAGGAAGAAAAATTAATTCTCATACAATATTCAGAAACATGAAATGGGTTGCCCACACTCTCAGAAATAATGGTTCTAAAGGGGTTCTAAAACTATCCTTCTATAAGGAACCTCTAATGGTTCTTCATCAAACCAAAGAGTTCTATAAAGGTTAGAGAACCATATTCGGTTCATAAAGAACTATCTTTGGGGTTCCTTCATTTTCAAGAACCATTTTTGCAGGTTTTATATATAGAGGACAAAAAGTTGAACCATTTGTTCTGAGAATGCGAAAATGAACAGAATTTTGGAAGACCCATTGTTTGTGTACTTTGGTTTTAGCAGCATGTTGATTTATATTGTATTCTATTGTATTGATGTATAGATACCATTTTGGAATTGCTGTGGATGAGACTAGCCTATCTCTGGGTGTCAGGTTGTAAAAGATATGTTAACCTAAAGCGAGCCTTCTGTAATAGCTCTTGGTGAACACACCAAAGACCACTGAAATTCCAGTGAAGAGAGCCATTTTTTGGCTAATTTGAACCCTATTTGTTGTATCAGCTATATACTTTTGTCCAGATTTTTCAAAAAATTTGCACCACTGATATGAAGGACCAGTTATTTAAGGCCATTGAGAGCATGATACGGTCGGTTTACATGACTTTCTTGGTTGAAATCTCTATTGAATAAAGATGCTGTAACCACAGTGTAAGCTATGTCCCTGTTTACAATGATTCCAAAATAGGTATCTATACTTTTGTTACTTTGGTATTGCTTTTTGCTAGGCCAAAAATATTGTTGTGTTGCCATCCTGATTAAACTGTAAAGGCTAGGTCTGTTTCATTAATGTTGATATGGGTCGTGATGTGAGACATTCATATCGTCGCTGTTCTGACATACCGGCACATCACAACAGAATTAAGTAAAGTGATGTGCCGGTATGTCAGCGACGATATAATCACAGGGTATATACTTTCGAAAATATGCCACTTTTTCACTCAGTCACAAGATAACCCCCATTCCTCCTTGTAACCAACTTCTATTGGTCTTTTTCTCCCCCTCCCCTTTTATTTCTTCCCTTTTCCCTTCTTTCTTTCCTCACTTGTCATTCTTTCTCCTCTTTTTGTTTGTCACATTAATTTGACCGAGTTTCTTCATCATTTTGTAGAGTGTTTTCCCTATCCTGAAAGCAGCACATTTTGAAGTATATATATACCCCTGGTCACATATCATTAATACGATACACACAAAATTGTTCTTTTTAAGTGTTTTCATTATATTGTTAGTACCTGGGAAATGGGTAAACTCATGTGTTTTTTCATTATGGAAAATTATATTCACCGTTAGGTACAAGTTCCCCTGTGCCCACCAGGTTTCAGCATAAAATTGATGGTAAAGAACCTGTGATTTTTTTCACAATTTAGTTAATTCTCAGTCGGGCAACACAACAAATATTTTAGGCTTTAGGCAACGGAAAAAACACCTGTTGTACGGGCAAACGGACCTCTCAAATAGGGGCGGTCGGTTGGACATTTTGGGGAGGGGGGTTTCTTCAAATATTCAGGAATATTTAACATTTTACGATTTATTTTCGAAATCTTACAAATTATTTCAAAAAAGAAGAAAAAAGAAGAAACAAAATCAAAATGTTTCCAAAATAAAAAATTAACCAACATTTTTTCTTCTTCAAATTTGAAGGAAAAGAATGGGTCGGTCGGGCCCATACAACAGGGTTGGGTTTTTTTTCGTCGCCTAATTTATATCATATGATCACTACAAATATCAATGTCAGTTTTGAAAATCATAAATAGCCTGTACATATCCATAAACAATATATACATTTGCACATACATAATACAAGAATTTACACTTATACCATATAAATAATCCGATACATAAATACTGATATACACTATAGATACATTTGTGGTCTAATTCTAGGCCTATATGTAGTATTTACATGCATGTTATCTCTTGAAGAAATAATTATAAATATTTTGAATAAATATAGAATATATTCATAAAACATAATACATATTCAGATTGTACATAATTTAGCATCTGTTTGCTCTGTGTCAAAACTGAACTGAATAAATCCTCTCAATGAATGAATGTATGTACGTTATATTTGTGATCCATCATATCGAAACAGACCAGTTGTCTCCAGATATGAAAATTGAGATTTGGAATTCGTGTTAAAGGACTATTTGTTAGCTTTAAAATTACATTTAAATTGTCAAAATCGAACATGGAACAGGGGTTTTATGCAACCCAAAGGGTTGAACATATTTTGTATTCTCTTATTTTTTTCTCAACTTCTTTCATTATTATCTGCAGATGAGCCTTGCTGACAACTGGTCGGTTTTGATGTGATGGATCACATTTATCTTTAAGATGTTAGTATGTACATGTAGTACCTGTTGGTTAGAGGATTTAGAAGGGTTTCTATCTTTCTCCCAATCTGAAATCAGGTGATGACATGACGCCAAGGCGATAAAACCAATAAATAATTGTACATGCTTTATGGTAGGACAGACCTTTAAAGGTAAGTTGCTCTGTCTATAGTCTAATTCGCCATCTCGAGACAGTGACGTAACCGCGTATTCTACTTATTGCAGCACATAACACACATGCCTACTTGCGGCGCTGGGTTTACATACGAGCGTTGGAAGGCGGAAGATACATACGCATGCGTAAAAGCTGCGCCTGTTAAGTTACGTCACTGTCCAGAGGAAGCCAAATAGAGTATAGCATTGTTGTTTTTGTTATGTGGGGTGTTTTTTCTTCAAATCTTTCTTCAAATATCAATATTTTCCCAACAATTTCAAAATTATAAACATTGTCAAAAATGTTCTAAAATTTGTTTACATCTAACAAAATTGAAAAATAAGGATTTGTCAAGCTTGTTAACAGATTTGTCACACCTGGCTTAATGGAAGATGATTATTATTAAGTTTACCATCACATTTTGACTCCATCATTATCTTTTAAGGATTCACTGTTAACAATTGTCAAACTTCTGATCTTTTTTAAAAATGAAAATGGTTCAAATTTGAATAATTAACTATTTGTATGCTAGCAATAAAAGGCAACGGGAACTTGAAAAAAATGTTGTACTAATATAATTCACTTCACACTTCTTTTTTTTTACATTATAGAGTGCATTATTATAACACACAGGGTGTGAAGTGTATCTAAAAGTATGTCTACCATTTCATTCAATCACCTTACGGGATCAGGTTGAAAATAGTTAACCATCAGATCAGACTGGACGGATGTATCATGAGTAGGTCTGACGTCACCAAGCCAAAATAAACACAATTACCCTAACATAACTTGACACATAATGTACATTTAAGATTCGTTTTGTTGTCTGGATAATGATAATGAAACATGGCTGGCGATATAATATGTGAAGGAAGTCTTAATAATATGTGGCACATTAAACAGGGAGGGGCACTAAACAAATAAGTATACATATGATGCATGACCAAATAACCTGTGTAAAAAAGTGGTTTTTTTTCATGATTACAATGTGTTGGATGCATACCGTACTATGTTTAAGGGTAACAAACCTAAACCTGGTATAGTGTCCAAATTACAACGCAAGTCATCAGGCCCGTAACCAGGAATAATTGTAGGAGGTGAACTTTTAAAAAGAGGTACATCGGCAGGTCAGCGACACAGGCGGTGTTTAAAGGAGGATGTGCCCCCCCCCATAGAAGTTGGAGAATATGTGACCCATCACGTCAAAATGGACATGTTGGAGGCCCAAGTCAATTCTGAGTTATCGGTATGATTTGAAAGAGAACATTTTAAGCTTTGAAATGATACCTTGTTGAATGTAATCGGACTTTGTAATCCCAAGATATGAATTGAAGAAGCATATTTTTGTCTATTATTTTCTTTATGTTTCAACAAATATATTGCCCTCTATCTCAAAACTGTGTTTTCCGACAACATGTCCTTTTTGACGCGACTGGTCACATATTTGAAATTGAACGCCAAATTCAAGCCATTTCGGGACTTTTGCTGTTTTGTGGTTTTGCTGGGTTTTTTTGTGGTGTATTGGTTGTTGTTGGGGGTATTTTTTTAAGGGGGGGGGCTGGTTACAGGGCTGTAATTTATTATGGGTTTAAGGGTATGAAAAACTTGTAGTCCTAATCTGTGGCATGGATGCAAGAGGAGTGGGGCGACATGTTGTAAGATTCACTTTACGGATACGCCAAATCACTCGGGTAGAATGTTATTGTTTTGAAACAGGACGTTTGGAGAAAACTTAAAATATGATTTACAAAATACAATTTGGACTTTGGAGAACAGAAAATGGTCTATTTCCTGAGGGTTGGTTTCTTATTTTAAATTGAATGTTAACACAATAATATCTAACCCCTGAGCACTACCTGCCTGTCTAACAGTGGTTGTGATTGGTTAATTACAATATGTACTCATTTGAATAGCCAATTAAAATACAGCGTCTAAATTATTTAACTCCAATTGTTACCAGGGATACAATTATACTAACAATGTATCTGATTGGTGCAACAAATGATATTTTCATCTTTCTGACCAATCAGCAGGTAGCTCTCGGGGGGTTAAGGTATTTCCCACACTTCATGTCATCATCATCATTATCCATGAGCAATATTCCTGATATAAATATGACACAAATCTTACAAATATTGTCCTAATTAATCACCAGTTCCTATTATACAGGACTACCGGCTTTAGCACACACATAATCCTTTTTTGACAGAACGTGGATAATCCCATTGCCATGGTAACACAGTTCTGTCATATGACTGACGTTATTTTGTTGATTCAATAATGCCTCGATTTGTTTTTTCTCTTCAGCTGCTGAGGATGGTGTTGGTGATGGCGGTGGTGGTGATATTTGGCTGAAATCGGTGTGGGAACTCTCGCGACTCAAAACTCTCACTTTCGTTGACATCCTCATTTTATGAAATTCAAGGGCAAAGGTGAAGATGAAGAGTTCAAACGCCACTATCAGTAGCCATTCAAAGAGGGCGCTTGTCTGTCTGTAGGTAATTTGCTGTATAGGTGAATGACAAAAATGAATATCATAAGAATTTAATCTCTAACAAGTACTCATCAAGGCTTCTCCCCTACAATACACAAGATGTAAATGATTATATAACCCAAACTCCAGAGGCACCTTTTCCAAAGGATTTTTTTTGCGGCGAGGGGAAAAAGTGCTCCCACTCCCCCCGGGGCTCGAACCCCGGACCTCTGGGTTCAGAGGCAGATGATCTAGCATTAATCCACGGGGGAAACCATACATAGCGGAGTATATTCCACCCTGTATATACCCTGGGACCATTATTTCATCGAAAAACTGCCGAGCCAGGTGACACAAGTACACCGCATCGTAGTAATTCGTAGTACTCAAGAGTGTAAGGGTTAACAAATACACCGGCACACATAAATGTGATGCATGTCACTCAGAAGTAACATGATTCTTCTTTGATAATTCCCTGAATAAAAATATCTTCTCAGCCATTAAAAAGATGCTTTCAGACACTTTCAGAAACAAATGGCCATTTTCATAATTTTTAAAACGTAAAACACAAAAATATTAGTTTGCTGTAGAATTGCTGCAAGAGGAAATTGCTCATTATCAGATTCTCATAAACAACACTTTTGGAGTGTTACTACTTGTTTGGAGCTATGATACTCAAGCTTCAAGAGTGTTAACTCCGGATAAGGAAAAAACAACACATTTTCAAAACAAAATTATGGCAGATGAGCATCAAACTTATTTTTTCCCCCATTAATTTGTGGAGCTTTATTTTACGTCAAAGCATTCATGTGTTCATATTTGTATGAATGTTCATGAATACCGATCATTTGAATAACAAGTTTTCTGATCGATCTAAAAATATACTTACCGGATGACAATCATCTGTATTCCATCTTAAAGCTGTCCCAAATAGAATCACTGAAAATAAAAGGTCTAGTCAAGGAACAACACTCATATTGTACTAAGTAGTTTTTCTGAGTTCAAGATGTTTCAACTCCCACTAAGGCCACTTAAAAAAAAAATCTTGTAGCCCTTGCTCCTCAATTTCTGGGATAAGGCACATTTATATATTAGGCCTAAATATAAATTATTTGCTCTGGGATTGTCTTCATTTCCTCAACCTCTCCCAGTCAGTCCTTGTATGTCTTCTTGGGTTACAGATTTGATTTTGTCCAACGATCTTTCTCTACCTCTAACATTTCACCTTCTCCTGCAACTTGCCTTCCTGCACCTGTCTTAGTTAGGTAATTACTGACTCCAACACTGAAAACCAGTGACATAGCCAGATGGGGGGGGGGGGCAAGGGGAGCAAGGGGAGCAAAGTGACCATCCCCCCCCCCCACCAACAAAATTGAGTTGTGTTGGTCAATATTGGAACTGTCGCTTACCGGGAGCTCAATTGTATGCGCTGGTTAGGGGAAACCATGTCACCCCCCCGCTCTCAAGTTTCCGACCCCCTGCTCTCAAGCTTTCTGGTATAGTCCTTGTAGGTTCACTTGCATTTTTTTACCCCCAACCCCAAATATGAAAAACTTTGCTACGCCACTGCTGAAAACCACTCTCCACAAAACCCAAGCCACCTCATACCATTTCTTTTCTACTCCAAGTCAATTGAAGTCGGGAGATGACGTCAATGTGCACTTTAGTGATTGCTTGATAAAAATGGTGTGTGCTTCCATTCAACCAAGGAAGAATGTTGGACTGGCACCAGAATGCTGCGGTTTACTACTAGACTAGGCGCTGACACCACCTCTCAACTTGAGGTGACACAAAGTACATTGCCCCTACTTAATACTTTCCATGCGGCAGGCGTCTGCAGACGACATTCAAAATTTCACAAAATGTTTCAAAAATTATTGAATTTCATTACCGTATTTGGAATCACCATGAGAAATGCATTGAAATAAGTACAAACATGGCAGGTATTAGTTCAGCAATCCTTGAGATATACTTTGAAAATTGAGAAAGGTTTCTGAAAAATCTGTTTTGAAATGGTAAAACTAATAGCCGCGTGGAAAGTGTTAATATTACAAATTACAGAAAAGGATACCGAGTGCTAGTGTGATGGCAGAAAAAGTAGTTAGTATCAGACGTAGGAAGCACATCCATGGTGGACTAAACTCTGGACTGGTCTTAAACGATAACCATGTGTGAAGGCTACAGTAAACGACGCCGAATAGAAAACAGAAGAACGCCCCCAACAGGTGGACCATTAGATTCTCATCTTCCTGCGTTATAACAAAACATAACAAAAATAATGATATTAATTTCTATCTTTTTTTAAAAAAGCAACATTACATTCATGCAATAAATATTGTGGTTTACCATTGAAGTAACCTCTGGAAATAATGTATTAGTCATGATAGGGGAAATTGGGGCAATCTTGTCACCTTTTGATACAGGGCAACAATTGTCATTATGGGTTAATAATTACATAACATTGTGTTCAAAACTAGACAACAGTTTCTGGACAATAGGTTATTCCATTTGAAATCCATACACCCCCTAAGGAAGACATTGCATTAATCTCCCCCAAACGGAGTATGAATTTCAAATCGGATTACCTACATGGGTGACTCCATTTGAAATCTGCACTCCCTGTGTAGAAGATTAAGGTCATGTCTTCATTAGTGGGTGTATGGATTTATAATGGAATAGCCAAATACAAGGGACAAGTCATATTTCAGTCCGGGCCGATTTCCCGTTCAGGAAGCATTCCTGAACTGGAAGTATTACCCATAATCCCTTGCGAATGTATATATTGCAAAGTATTTGTAGTGGTATTACCAAAAAGACCAATTTACTTATTTTAACCAAATATGATGGATCTTCGAATCAATGACGATCAGTAAATGAGTCAAAATATAAGATAAACTGTTTAGTCATAATTAATAGTTATTATTGTGGTGATTTTCCTAATTTATTGTAATTAAGAAATTTGGCTAATTACCTCATTAAATATTCAAACTCTTTTAAAAAAAAAGTACACCTAACACTTTTTTTCCTTCGAAGGAAATTTGCATAATTGTATGATCTTCCATATTACCAAGTTTGAGCATGTCGCAAATTAAAATAACGAATCGATATCCATTTTAGCTTGTAGTCAACTTCATAGACCCTCAAATCAAAATAACGAGATTAAAATGAGCCACTGAACACTGAGAACGACAATAAAATCTATCATTATATTATTCAAATGTTTCACCCATATTGAAATAGGTCTAGGTTTAATTTGTATGCTCCAGTTCTCTTAGCCTTATGAAAAGCGGGTTCCTGTAGAGGACTACCCAAATATATCGCATTGCAATATGGGTAATACTTCCAGTTCAGGAATGCTTCCTGAACGGGAAATCGGCCCGGACTGTATTTGGTGTTGAATCCCTCTTGGCCGGACCAGGATGATTTGATTGCCGGGTATTGATTCTTTAAACCAGTAGACATGGAATTGCCGGTTTTCTAATGCCCAGACATCAATGTTATTCAGCTGCAAATACCTGTATGCCCGGTATACAGGGGTGTGCCGCTAATACGGTATACAGGGGTGTGCCGCTCTAATGGGTCACTTTTTTTGCAAAAAATCCCTAAACATGGGGTATGATTTGTACTGGAAAATCCCTAATAATGGGGTCACTTTTTACAAATGGGTCTATTTTCACGAAAATTGTGTCTATTTTCTCGATAATTTGAACAAATTTGGTCTATAATGAAGCAAAATCCTTAGAAATGGGTACCGTTTTTTCCAAAATCACCCTTAGAGATGGGTAGGGGTTTTGAATCCCCAGCTGCACACCCCCGACCAAACCAAATCTGAGTCTGTATGCCTGTATGCTTAATAGTACCTGTGTGGGAACTGTAAAGTACTTGTGCGGTACAACCAAAGTAGCTGCACATATAGCTGAGTAACTGGAACTCTGTAGCTACAATGTTAGAAAAAAGTGTTCGAATACTTTGTAGGTGTAATTTAAAGTGTTCCCCTTCCCCCTGATCAATGTTGAATCCCACAATTTGCCCAACATCAGCAAAGGGCCTCGCAACATTGATCGGTGGGGAAGGGGAGGGATATGAGTAAGGGGATACTTCAGGCTACCAGAAACAAGTTTCGATTTTCATGTGACTCAAATAGCGTGCCTGTTATAGTCCAATAAGCATGGCAATTCATGCAATTAGGGTCAGTGTTCGAACACCTTTTTTCTATGATTGTAGCTACTTTGGTGGTACTTTACTGGTACTTTATCAGTACCCATACAGGACAAGGCATACAGTAACAGTACCCACATTGGTACTGATAGCAGAGTAAACCATGATGCCGGGCATGAGAGAATATTGCTGTGTAATTTTTGTGAATTGTATTTACAGCAACCCAAGTATTTTACAATCAAATCACACAAAGAGAATAATTTGATCACATCGCTACCGATGCCTAGCCCTTCGAATCCTATCTCTAATAATAGCTATTTTTACAGCAGAGAGAAAACACCCAAAAGGGCCTCACAAAATGTCCCCGTGGGGACAATTTTTTATATATTCCCATAATTTCAAATTTGCAGAGTCAAGCACTTCCATGGCACAGACATTCAATATGCATGACTATAACAGAGAACTCAAATCCCCAAAGAACCAATCAGAACAACACAAACAATGATGTCATCTTCCTTAACAACATGTGTCAGCCAATCATAACCGGGGTTATAAACTCTTTGGGTTTAGTAAGGTATTTGCAAGTAAAAGCGTGACAAGTGGCTTCCTATGATCAAGTTGATGTCTACCTAATGGCTCTAAATATCTAAGTAAACTGCTGCAGTCTAGGCCAATAAAAAGTGGATTGTTTGTTAAGACCCCACACACCACCATTTTGAGAGAAAAAATCAACACAATTTGGGGCTCTGCCAATTACCCTCCTAGATTTGAGATTTTCGAGCAGATTTTTGTCTGTGGGCTTTCTTTTTATCCCACATATTTCTCTGGTATGAACAGGTTGTTTGTTACTCATCCACCCAGTCACATTACACGACCAACGTTCTGGCGCCCATGCTTTAAAGATTCATGTTTAATTTTTGTTCTCCAAATCAATTTTGTGAATTTTCCCCTGCAACTAAGCAAAGAAAGTTGGTGGGCTTTTTTCAATCGGAAATTTTAAGAAATTCTGAAAAGAATTACCGGTATAGCATGTATAGTCTGCCCCATTCTTCAAGCTGGGCTGCAATGTTTCTTTTACTGATTGTGTTTGTTGACCATTTCATGTTTTACTTTTTAAGTGTGATCCCTCTAAAAAGAAGCTGGTGATTTTGCATAAACGGAGTAAATCTGAACCTCAAAAATGTATGACTACAGGGACAAAACAAAAAATGCAAAAGGGTATATTGGTAGGCCTATACATGGTATAGGTTTACCCGAAAGTTTGGGGAGTAATGGGATCGAGATAAAAGAGAGTCGCTAATTACGATCCTATACTTTTCATTTATGTGGAACTGATTGTGGCAATTATTTACACATCCCAGACACAGGAGACATTTTGAGGAGGTTAAAGCTGACAAGAAATATGATTGGGACGATGGAGAGGCATAAAAGCACAGGGCTTCTCCCAGTAACCAAAGACCATGGGCATGAAAGCAAAGACGCTGATTGGCCCGATAACCAGAGACTATCTGCCCCAGTAAGTAATTTGATTTAGAAAAGCAGGCCTTTCATAAACCTTGTTAATATATGATGGGAAAATATATAAAGGAAAAAATCTTCGTGAGTTAAATGTCATGGATTCGCAAACATTTAACATTGTTTTTATGCCATATGTGTTGGACGATACCAGTCTATCCAGGGCAGTATCTCAGACAAGCTATAGGCCAACACTTGCCAACAGTGAGCCTTTTTTCTTCTTTGGGTGAAGGGATTGACACATGTTTGTAAAACATGTATTATTTTCTCTAGGAAAAAAATGGCCTGGTTTGAGGCATAAAAAGGGCATTTGTATAAATCTAAGATAGATCTCAAAACTACCATTATAGGAACAACCAACCAGAAGCCTACCTGACACTATAGAAGCCATCGTAAGGGACAAAAGGATTACAAAATACATTACACCAGCCTGATAATAAATGTTCTTGGGAGGAGAGAAGAGTAAGATTAGGAGCATTTGAATCTTAAAAAATCTAAAGACAGACAATAATTGAAGCAGTTTTCTTCAGGGGAATCTTGAGTCATATTAGTAATGGTTTCATACTGCGTCTCTGCCTCATCTGAAAACCTAGGTGTATGAATTAGCATAGTAGTACTTGCAATGGTCCAAGTAATTTTTCAGGGGCGTCTTGAGCTGGTGGGGGAGTCTTGCTCACAAGTCAGCTTCTTGTTTGGTTTTCTAGGATAACAGGTCATATATCCTGTTGAAATTATATCGCTGTAATCATTTACCAATTTGATGAGAGATTCAACAACTCCCCCATACCTTAGTACAGTAACAAAGCGTTGTTGATTTGAGATAAACCCACTGTTCATATGCAAATAACTAGGATAGCGAACCTTATTTGGAAACCGCAAATTGTAAACAAACAAGAATGTCGGGAAAAATGTTCGCAAAATTTGTTCATTTTTTCGGCGTATAAATGCATTTCGCCATGCAATCCTTAAAGTTAGCAAATAACTTTATATACCGAAATGTAGCTATATCCCTGAGGAAAATATTTTTGGCGAGGGCCATATGTAAAGGATCACTTCTAAAGCCACAATTTTAGCCGAACCGTCGCTACCTGAGCACAAGAGAATCGCCTTTTTTTGCATCATCGCGGCGAAATGTGTTCGCTTTGATCTACAGGACCGTACCACTATTGAAACGGAGGGGTGTGTTTTGATTTTATACAAATATTCTATAAACATGTATCAAAATGTGTTGTGTAAATTAACGCATTCTTGATTTAATTTTTCTCTGAATGTTATTAAGGTGGTGTGTGAATAAAATGCTATTTACAAAATATTTTTAATTACACAATTACTTGCGAAATAATTTGTCTTCTCTCATGTTTACCTTTTGTAACCCAACCCATTCTGAAGTTCCATCGCCCATTTACGGGGAACGGACGATGTCCAAATAAGGGCCTAATTATAATAAACGTAAACTTTTTTTTCTCGATTTTTAAAGAGCAGCTATTTTTTTATGTCAAATTACTGAGCCTATTAAAACAAGTTTTGTACTTGTTTTCATTAATTATCCAAAACGATATTCACATTTGAATGATGTAAATATGTTTGGTCGTTGTTGAACGGGGTTCAACAAGGTCTTCGTCGTTGTTTATCTTGAATCGACAACGGTAAGACGGGTTTATTTTGCTCGGGCAGCTAAAGCTGCCCTCGCAAAATAAACCCGTCTTACCGTTGTCGATTCAAGATAAACAACTCCGAAACCTTATTGAACCCCTAATTAATCAGCTGTTTATCGAATTATATATTGAAAATATGATGGCTCCACTGAATAACATATATAGCTGTATCCAATTTATCAATTTGTTCACATCATAAAATCCTGAAGGAAGTGGAATTTTAAGTCAAATTTGTTTTGGTGCATACTTACAAGAAGCTTCAAATTAAGGTTAAGCTCACAGTGGGTAAAGCTATTGGTGTCATGTGACTTCTCTTACAGTGTAAAGGTATGGGCTGGGTTGTGTGGAGTGAGATTTGTTTTCTGAATTGTAAAAAAGGACTACAATGAACACAATTTGAATATTTTACTATGAATATGAGAGAAACATCATCCCTTACCAATAGCAGTAGAACTTTGTCACCCATACTATAAAAATCTAAATGGATCGGCATGAATACATTTAACAGGAATACAGGGATTCTCGCCAGATAACTTATCATGAAAGTATCAACCGTTTTTACTAGAACCCATTTAGATTCAAACTGCTTACAATTTCATTGAGAAAGAATGGTTTCTCCAATTCTTGCCTAATTTCAAACTCTGCCCCCCCCCCCCCGATTGCCACCAATGGTATGCACAGGAAGCAGAGGCAAACGTGTTAAATTCATAACTTTTCAAAAAAGCAAACATATGGTGTATATCACACACCCATATCTCAGTAGAACCAAATATGACTAGTACGGATTAAGCTGGAATGGTTCATATTTAGATAAATCCAGCATTGATTAGATTACCCTAATCTCGTACGGTAGCGCCACTGCAGCAGTCCAAGCATATCCATTTAATTAATATATCTGTAATCGTTTTATCAATTTGATCTTACATTTTAATCCCAGGGTGTAACCCTGCATTAAGTGCAGAGAAATACCCCCGGTGTAACCCCTTCCTTGTCGTTTTAGGAAATGCCCGAGATCAGAATGGATATCCCTGCGTAGGAACTCCGACTCGGGGAGGATCCACCCAAGGGACTCAACTTACAATCACTACAGGGAAAACCAATTAGACAAAATGAACGGAGCATTGTTTTACATTAGAATCAAACTGGTACTCGGGATTGTACTATTCCCATGGTGAATAAGGAAGAGGAGACATGATTTCTGATGACTTTATAACAGTAACTGTCTCTGGCTACTGTTGGACAGTAATTTCATAATGTTGATAGAAGTAATTTCCGAGTTAATATCTTATTATTAGCTGTGGTGATCGGTCAAGATGGTAAAAAATGTTCCCCTTCCAGAACTCAATACCCCCCCCCCCCCCCCCCCCCCCCATACTAGGCGTGTGATCCTATCCTGCATTTTGTTTTAGCGCTATTCACATTATGCTATTGTCATATAATTTCATTTTCAAAATGTCAAGATGACCCTGAATTTCAACAGTGTACATTAAAAGTTGGATGAATAAAAAAAGTGGACAAATATTATAAATGATGACACAAAACGTCACTGTATTTGTCGTAATTGTAATCAAAAAGGTTGAATTGGATGAATAAAAAAAGTGGGAAAATATTATAATAATGACACAAAACGTCACTGTATTTGTCGTAATTGTAATAAAAAAGGTTGAAACAAAATGATGCAGTAACCAGTGCGCTGTGTGGATAAACCGTCCGTCATTACGGTATCTTGCCAACAGAAAATTACGACTGTGTTTCTTTTCTGTTTTCTATTTTCTTTTCATCGGCGATCTTGATGATATGCGATCTCTCGACTTGAATCGTGTACATGTGACATGAAAGGTAAAAATAAATGTGTCACGTATAGTAAAATACACAGAAAAATACATCCCTACACCATACCAAAAATAACATTATGGTATTTCCCTCATAATGAGATTGCATTTCCGTGCCCACTCCATCCGTATAAAATAAACACCAACCTAAATAACCTAATCCTACTCCATGGGCAGGAAATTAATTTGTTGATGTAGAAAATATTTCTGAGAAACAAATGTAGATATGATTGATTTAGACAAGCCTAAAACTACGGTAAATCCCTATACTCTATACTTTGTGAAATAATATCATAGAGGAACCAATTCATTTAAAACAAACATGCATAGGTGGCGAAAGCAGGAGGTCCAGATCCCCCTAAATTTCACCACCCCTCTCCGACACCCCTAGAAATTGGCCAATTCTCCCATAGAACTTGTGTATTAAATATGTCCGCAACCCCCCTAAATTGTCCCCGACCCCCTAAATCCTAAATTTGGATGCCTCTGCTGCCACTGCAAAATAAATGCAACTATAAAACTTTTGACAAATTTACAGATTGCTATCTCACTTTTCTTTCATCAAAGAACAGGTGATTTTTGTAAGCTTTTGAAAAAATGAGTGGACATTTGTCAGCCTGGATAACAGCATATGTTCATCTACCTCTCTGGAGTGACATCAGAGCATATTTCACACTTAAATGTCTGTGCATCTGTCTTTTCCAACCATTGGGGAGTCAGTACTGCCCTGAAGATCCCCTTTTTATCCTCCTCTATAGTTATTAACGCTTTCCACGTGGCAGGCGTCTGCAGATGACAGTTCCAAAGTTTCACAAAATGTTTCACAAATGTCAAAATAATTGAATTTCATCACCATATTTAGAAACACCGTGAGAAATGCATTGACCCTTTTTATGAAATTTATCAAGCACTGTAACTTTTAAACTAATAATGTAATGCATATAAAAGTATACATTATTTTAAATGAAATGAGTCAGAGAATCCATTTTTGGTATCAAATTTTACTTAAAAATAGTGATTTTAAAATTTTTGCCCAAAAATCACTTTTTGGCGCCAATTTTTTGGGGTCAACCTAACAAAATCAGTTTTTGGTAAAAAATTCCAACATTTCATCAAAATCATCTTAAGTCAATTATCTAGTCAATTATGTACATTACATTAATAGTTGAAAAGTTTTCGGGGGGGGGGGGGGGGGGGAATCACAAACATTAACAATTAAATGCCATATTTGTCATCTAAAGCATTTTAAAATTCTTACTTCTTATAACATATTTTATATCAAAATTGAATTTGAAACTCTACTTTTTGAGACAAAAATTACAAGTGCAGCTACCCTATGCCCCCTTGTCACCACCCGCCTGCGGCCACAGTCAGGGGACAGCTACGGGTCAATCATATCATAACCGGACAGACTTAACCACAATAAGCGTGAATCATGACACTGGCTAGCCAGCTTTTAAGTTAATATATAGCATATGGCATGTGTAGGGGTGTATAGGACACTGGACAGGACTGGACCGGACTGAACGTACAGATGTTGTGGGTTCGAGTGTCCGGTGCGGTATGCACGTTGGTTAAAGCAGTTAATTCTGTATGCCTGTACCCATGAGGAGATTGGTACCTAACTTTTTCTTTGTGGGCAACAGGTGGACACTGCATCCCAGGTTGCATTTACTATAAGGAGAGCGGCAAATCCCATACAGCTCGTATGATAGGATGAGTCTGGCCTCACTATAGATCAACACAATTATTTGATAAAAACAAAACCCACTCAAATTGTAGGAATACAGATCATTGTGTTTGTTTGAATAAAGGTAGGTGTTCCGATTTCTGGCCTGATTTTCAACTTGATGTTTTCTAGTCTACATGAAGGGTCGTACTTAAAATAGCCATATTCCAAAGTTTGAGTTGAATAACTCCATGGTTCTTATTTTAGAAACACAAGGTGACAGACAATTTGCCCATTAAGGAGCACACAAACTAGCTGGGTTGACCACCTTTGACAGTAATTAACTGCATTTTGGCCTAACACTTCGAAATGGAACATATCTTGCGCCTAAGATTTTACAAAATAATGAGAAAAATATGGGGTTTCTTTTAATATCAAAATATGTGGATGTGAAGAAGAAAAAAAATTGAAAGTGATCGGAACATACTCCTTTAGGAATGCTTCATTCATTCAAAAACTCATAAACATATCTCTATTTTGTAAGAATAAACAAACCCTGAGAGGTGAGTTGAGATTGTTCACATATTATTTGAACAAACTTTCAAAATATCCCTGTATTTTTATAACAGTCCAGATTGGTCATTTATTTTTGTGGTAAAATTCTTTGAAATGAGTAAGCGTTTTGGATCCCAGTAGGCTAAAGCATATACATGTACGGTGCTGTTAAAAAGAAGTGCAAGTGCTCGATACTTGAATTATATTTTTAAAATGTGTGTGTGCCATATGAACTACATGGGTAAGGAGGGGTCAGTGATTTTCTTTGGGAGGGGGTCACATGTTTTAGATCATTCAATCATAATTTGTGATAATTTCTCTATGAACATTTTAATATTTTTGATTGAAAATATCTATTTTGGTATTTTGGCTCACTGTACTACCATTGGGCATCAGAAATAGGGGTGGGGGAGGGAACATCATAAACAAATTTCAGGCATCTGATGTCAGATAGGGGTGTTACCATGAACGTTTGCAAAATCTTTATAAATATTTGTGACCCCCCCCCCCCCCCTATTCCAAAGAAAATGGCAACCTCCTAAGTAAATATATATCATCATAAACACATTGTCAAATAAGATTTAAAGTATACTATAAATACGAAATCCAACCACTTTCAGCATGGATCTGAATGCATATGTAACGTCTGCCTAAAGTTCACTGTGCATGGCAGCACCCAAGTTACTTACGTAGTTTATGTATAAACTACGCATAGAGCATTCCCTGCTTCTAATCCAACAGTCACCACCTCGTCCTTCCAATTAGAGTTATAAGCATTGATTGATGCATGGAAGTTAACTTCCAAAATGATGCAACTTACCGGAAAGTTTGCCAACACCATTAATCCACCGGCTGCTACTACACCCACCATAAAACTGGCTCCATTGACCCTTCCTATTCGCTGGTATCTTGGCTCAGCCGGCAACTTGTGGTGAAACTGACCAATCAGCTTGAATCTTACATATGATGTTATCACCACTGGAATTCAATAGAAAGTAATTTGTTCAACTTCAATTCTATGAAATATTTACTTCTCATTTCTGTGGTTTTAAATTGTATACAAAAACAGCCTAAAACTAAATGTGATCAGTCACATCAAAAATGGCATGTGTCAAAACACAGTTTTCAGATATCCTATAAGTTTAGTGAAATTCAAAGAAAATAATTATGCTTCTTAAAGTCAAATCTTGTATAAGGAAAGTCTGGTTATTTTCTATGTGTCACCATCTGAAAGCTTATAATGTGATTTTTCAACTCAATTTAGGGGAGAGTTCATAAATATCTTGGTGGGGTAGGTGGAAAATATGGGGGGGTGAGGGGTCGAAAAAAGTTAACCAAAAGGAGGGATTGAAGAAATCACATGCAGTAAATTCTTCTATTTTTTAAAGCTCCCGCTGAGTGCCCTGCTTCTCCAGACATAAAGGGGAATACAAAATTGACCCTAAAAAGGGGGAGGGGGATCAAGAATTTTTAAAAACTGTTTTGGGGGATAAAAAAATGATGGCCAAGGCTCGAACTGTTCCAACCCCTCTCACCAAAGTATTTATGAACACTCCCTCAAATCTTGCCACCATTATGTCCATTTGGATGTGACTATAGTTCAATCAGTTCCAAATTGGCAATAAATGTGTTTTTATCTCTCCACAGTAACATGTTGGCATTACTCACACCACTTGGGCCAAACGCAGGCATCATACATTGGATGCACAATGCCTTTGTTACATTCATGTGAGCCTACACCTTTCTGTATTAATATGCTTATGCATAAGGAGGCTCGCCAATTTGGAGCTAGACAAACTACATATAGTCACAAATAAAGACACAGAAATGTAGTGGCAAAGAAAAGAATTGGGGGAAAAGGTATACAGAATTCCTGTTTATATAGGAAAATTCTCAAGCTTGCTACTTCAGGATTGGGCATCTGTTATACTCACATAATGTTGCTACTATATCCAGACAAAGACAAAATATACTGCTTTCTGGGAACTCTACACCTGTGTCACTGAAAGATAAAAAAATCATATAAAATGAAAATGAATGACCGGAGCAAGGGAAGTTGGTTGGTTGGGGGCCATTTTATTTTGCTTTTAATTTTCATCATTTGTTTCTTCATAAAATGGGGTCTTTATCCTATAGCATAAAAGATAAGAATCGTTAACGCTTCTTTAACACTTTCCATGCAGCTATTAGTTTTACCAGAGGGAAGGGGATGGTACTTAGTGGATATGAGGTTCCGGGATGTGCCGCCAAGTAGGGTCCCCTTTTTCACCTGTCTGGTAAACGAATGACCCCTTTTCATGGCCAATTTTTGGTAAATGTATGGGTCTAAAATCCTTAATTTTGCTGTTTTTCACAGACATTTTAGCCAAATCTGTCAAATATAGAGGAAAATTATGGGTAAATATGGGTCCATTTTAACCCGAAAATTGATAAATGTTTGGGTCAATATGTTTACATATTTGAAACTTTTTGTGAAATTTTGAAATTGTTGTCTGCAGACGCCTGCGTCATGGAAAGTGTTAAGCATTGAGCAAAATTAAGACGAATACTACAGAATTCCTCCAAAGTTAAGCTTTCTTATAAAGATGAACCCAGATCTGTCTTATTTCATGAAGATCTATTTCTGAATTCTCAAACAATCATCTCAAGAATTAAAACTAAAGAAGAATCACTTATCTTAAGAATAATCTAAACTTTTATAACAATAGGGCACTCAGAACTGGTTTTCGTCACTTTTTTCATAAGTAATAAAGCAAATGACTAATGAGACATATCAATCATGAAATATTATCAATTACATAATTAATTGCATTAGTGATGAGCATGTGGTGCACGATGAAATACAATAACATTAAAATATCCGGATATACATTTATCAATTAATACATTAGCCTAATTATTACAGCTGTGTGACATGATTGATATTAAGCTACAGGAGAGAAAATACTTCTGGCTTGGCTCATGCAAGGGAAGAAGATAATGTGACACGATCAAGCAGAATGAGTCGTATGTCGGGAATATTGATTTTAAGTTATAGGTAAAAAGAAGTGACAAATTCTTATGTTTTACTTTGTTTTCTCAGTTGGTAAACTGTCTGTAACTTTAAAACTAGAAGTTTGATTTTAGTGGGGTTTGGACCATACTGTAGCATTTTTTTTCACCTGCCTTTGAATGATGGACAAATATCAAAATTCACAACTTCCAACATGTGACTCATTTCGCTTGATCACATCACATAATACTCTTCAATTCTTTTGCCCAAGAAAATATTTCTGGAGGCCATATATCAGATTTTCAAGACACCCCCTAAATGGGTATTTCCGCTGAAACGAAAATTCCCCATCAAATGAGGGGGGTTTTGTGTGATTTTCTTCCAAAGTTGACCTCCTAAACTAGTAAAATATTGATAGGATTTTGACAAAAAGTACCCCTTCTTGAAAATGGTTAATTATAAACCCCTTACGCGTTATGCACGTAACACACCTCATCTCAAAAAGCAACTCTTATAACACTTTTTTGTCACACATGCTAACAGTGTAATGGTATGTGCAGAATAAAGAGTAAAAATAGAAATAGCCACAAAATAGTATGTTGTTTTGTTTTTTAGAACTCTTGTCTGCACTGGTAATGTGAAATTTCCAGCTATTCATGTTTGTTTTTACGTTCAAATTAGATTGCAAATTTGAAAACAGGACAACTTTTTAGAACTTCAAATATCCATATTTTTGTGCATAAAAGGTATCTTTGCAAAAGAGGTACTATTTATAGGCAAAATGTGCTTCATTTTGAGCATGGACAAGCGCTTCAATTTAATGTTGTATAACCTATACATAACCCCATGTGAAAAGGGCATTAGGAGAAGCATATTTAGGTAATTTATAAGTTCCTAATAATCATTAATCCGATAGCAAAATACAAACGAGACCGTATTCTAGACATGGGTGTTGCCGTAGGAAACCATTTTGACTGTTCCATTTAATACATACTGACAAGCGGCCTATCTTAATTTGGTTTAAGCATCAACTGTTGACAGGGATGCAGAGAACCCGATTGGATATTAAGTAATAACCAATTGGTCGGTCAGTCGTAGGGTTATGAATTATACCACAATGGTGTTTTCTTGTATGTACATTGATGGGGGAAGTCCAAACCAAATTGGACAACCTTCCTGAAATACTTGATTACAAATTGGTGGGTACTGGTGGCTTTGTTGACCCTCTTTTGTCAGCTTTCAAAAGGAAAAAACAAAAGAAAATAAAGGACTCTGAAAGAGGGTGGGTGGTAAAGGACTCTACAAGCGGGTAGGTTGCAATAACATACTCAAACTAAGAATGAGCCAATACTCCCAAACATTTACCAAAAATGGCTATGAAATGGGGTCATTCAATTACCAGACCGGTGAAAAAAGGGACCCTATTTGTCGGCATATCCCTGTATCCTCATATCCACTAAGATCCCCCCCACCCACCAACCCCCGACCGGGCCAATACTTGAGCCTTTTATAAATTCATTCAATACTAAAGTGTTTCTAGGTTTAGTAACAGGATGTATGCACTATATGCCGCACAATTATTTTGAATTGCAATGTTTGGCCTGAATGTTGATCTGGGTGCTTCTTAGCACTATAGCGCAATCTCATATGATTAAATAAATTATAAACTCTGACCTAAGAGAGCAATATTGAGCACTTTTGAACATTTCCGTAAGTTGATTATCTGTAAAACAGTAGCGTTACTATGGTATTCAATCTGGTCAAAATATGAGACTTAAATAGTTTACCACGAACCATATTTCAAATCTTATCTGCAAGTATTAAAAAAAAGGATCAGATCAGTTGCAATGCAACTTGTCTCATCTTAAAAATGAACTATATATACACATTGTGTAACCTCAAGTTGGGAGGTGACGTAAGGCAAAAAAAATATGTTTGTCTCAGAAACCCACACGCATTGGCAGGTGAAATAGGTTTATAGCGTGTAGCTCTAGTCGCGGTGATGCATCTTTACTCATGTATATATTTTGTTAATTTGTTATGGTATTTTATGATGTACAGATTGTGCGTATTCTTAATTTTAAATTTTTAATTTTAATTTTTTAAATTTTAAATTTAAAATTTTAAAATTTTTAATTTTTAAATTTTAAATTTTTAAATTTTAAATTTTAAGATTTAAAATTTAAATTTTTAAATTTTTTAAATTTTAAATTTTGAATTTAATTTTTTAATTGTTTGATTTTATCTTTGTGCGGCGCATTGTGTTTCCTTGCGGTTTGAAATGCGTCTTTTAAATGCCTGTTTATTATTATTATTATTATCTTTGTTTTTTACCTGTGGTTCTCTGTAAACTTGAATTAACGCGAAAAGGATATGCATAATTTGAAAACCGGTCAAACTAAACATGGCCGACAAAAATAAAATTGCATACCGGTACCTCATAGCCAATTCTCTCAAAAAAGAATTTAAATAAAAATTGCACAGCACTTAGCTTTTTTGCAAATTGTTTCTGAGACAAACTATTTGTTGTTGGCCTAATAGCATATTGTACAGAAAGCATCATGAATATCACACATGTAATTATAACACGACAGCGTTTGCATCCTGAAAGATGAATATCGCAGGAGTGTCTATTCTTCCGTTATTTGCTGTAAATGCTGGGGAATAATTGTACTCTTTGAGGGAAGGATTTCAAGTTCTAAATTTAAATTAAAATAGTAAAAGTTAAAGCCTGGAAAAAATGGGCAAATTGGGAAGCTCCTTGCCGAGAAATTTGGATATTTGGAAGGAAATTTGGGCATTTGGGGGGATGTTGCTCTTCCATATAAAGAAATACATACAAAATAGTAGAACATTTTTCCATTTTGGAGGGAAATTTGGGTTAGCTTGCCAGGAAATCAACATTTTTTTCCAGGCCTGATGACGACGGTAGCACTGAGGAATAATTGAGGTTTTCTGGAAGAATATAGACACCCCTGGAATGTCGGCTATGGCACAGAAAGCACTGCACTCATCCCTTGATTACGTGATGACGACACCTCCAAACTTGAGTTGACACAGAATATCACTTGTAATACTGTAAAAGTGGAAATTTTCGCACTACATTTATTTTCGTAATTTCTCTCGCCAAAATCAGCAAGCACAGAAATAAAAAACGTGTGAATATATTCATTTTGAATGTAGGTCTATGTAAGGAAGTTCAAAATCGTAAAAATAAAAACTAGCAAAATTGTAATTGCAAAGCGCGAAAAATTATACACACAAAGATTTCCACATTTACAGTAGTTGTAATAGGGGGCATAGTGTACATGTATAGAGAGTAAGACTCACCTTATGTAGGGCAGTATGGGAAAGATGTGATCACTCGTTACAGCAAAAGTATATCTGTAAGTAATCAAAAAAATAAACATAAATTTATATTCATGATATAGTTACAGTTAGGCCCTACATGTATCGTCTATAAATTTGGCACCATTGCTAAAGCAACACCATAGAAGTTTAAAACTATGCCGTATATAAAGAAACATTGATTGAATGAAGAGATTTGGTCATGATAACAATCTTGTAACTGGGTATGGAACAGAGTCGGTGAAAACAAAATTGTCAGTTTTGAAATGAGGTTGGGATCTTATTATTATGGGGTATGCAAAGGCCACGGTACAAGGAAGGGGCAATACATAACGAACCAGGAAGAGGGTACTTATGTACTCAGCCAGTCTGGACTGTTTTTACATCATAGATAGCATATTTTTATCATCACAAATAATAACTGGACAATCCAGGTGTACTCTGTTAAAACCAATTGAAGCTTTTCTCTGCTATTCCCATGCGAGTTGTCCTATAAGGGACGCACCATTAGATTTTCAGGGGGGATTTTTTGTTGTTGCGCCGCCTAAGGCTGTGATTTTTTTTTAATGTATTCATTCATATTAAGTTGGGTGTCTTACTCATCAGGGGGGTGGGGTTGTGGCCTGCATAGAGGGAGAATTTTTTTTCTTCAAAAACTTCCTACCCCCCCCCCCCCCCTGAAATGAAAATCTAATGGTGCGTCCCTAAGTAGGTTAAGAAGAGGTTGGATTGGAAAAACCGCACAATGGCAGGTTTTGCAGAGTAATTTTGGGTCACACACTTGACACACTTTTTATGAACTGCGTATAACCTGGCTAATGATGACGGTGAAATGTGCTCCATGTTACAAGTCTATAATATCATCTATGTATAAGATCAACTTCAAGACAAAACAGATGGATGGACCGCAGTTTGTGAGAAGGAAATGAAACATCCCAAGTTACCTGTGACCGACTTTGTGTTTGATCTGGTACTGTAAACATGGACATTTTCGCGCTACATTAATTTTCGCGTTTTTCGCGCTCCAAGCAGCTACGGTACTACGAAAATAAAAAAGACACAAACATATTTATTTTGTGTAAATGTCTATGTAATGAACTTTCAAATCGTGAATTTAAAAAGAAGCAAAATGGCCGAAAGTCGGCAAAGCGCGATTAAATTCAATCCCGCGAAAATTACCACTTTTACAGTACCTGAGAATATGGTGCCCTTGTCATGACCATATGACTCGCAACAACTTTGTGATACCGCTGAGGATATTACGGATCTTCATTGATTTAAAAAAAAGGTAATTTCGTAACTCTTATCTAACATGTCTTTGATAAGGCTAACATGTTTTAAGGCATTCCAATACCCCTAAATTGAGTTTCAAATATCAAAACATACCTATATTAACCGTAACTCTCCGGGTGTGTTTTTGTGAATAAAACTATCAGGGGAGAAAAACAGGTCACATTTTTTGTTGTTGGAAATCAGGCTGTATAAGCACTGGAGATTGAACCTGGGCCGCAGGTGCGGAATTCCGGCACCTAACTGATTCCACAGAGTCAACTGGAAAATCTTAACAATTTTTTGAAAAAAATCCAGTACCTCTGATATCATAATATGGTCATGACGCCACAGAGTCAACTGGAAAATCTTTGCCATTTGATAGCCCGTCTGACTGCGCCATGCAGTGGCGTACCCAGCTTTTGGAAACTGGGGGGGGGGGGGGGGGGACGACCATAGTTGTACCGACGAGAGGCATGATGTGGATGGGGGGTAGCGATAAACTTGTCCGCATAACCGGCCAAAAAAATTGCATGGTCAAAATCGCAAATCTACCGACGGAGGGTTGTTTTTACCGACGGCGTTATTTCAGGGGGGGGGCCGGCCCCCTGGACCCCTGGGTACGCCACTGGCGCCACGATAGACCAGGGAAGAATGCACTTCCAGCACCTAGAAGTGTAGTGATGGGGAAGGTTAGAGTTAATCATCGATCATCAAAATTGTTGTTCAAGGATATACGGGTTATTAGCTACTCTACATGTCTGCAGTGATTCTCTCCAAACATTACAGACCTACATGAATGAGAATGTACGTCTACAACTGACCGTGACTTAACATCTTTGAACAATCTCCCTCTGCAGTATTTATAGGTCCTACATCAATTGATTTGTCTCCTGAATAGACTCAGCCATTTGAAAATAATTTATAAGTCTAATACCATGACTACCGCTCCACCATGTAAGGAACACGTTGGCCTAAGTTTTGAAATATCCTGTGTCTTATATGTGACCAAGGGCTATGCAGACATAGACGTAAATAGGAAAAAATCAATAAAAATCTCAATTTAGGATTTAATAAAATACCTATTATTACCCATTGTACACAGCACCACGATTTCGCTGCCACTGGCGAATACTTATGTTTTGAATAGGACTAAATGAAAAGTACATAGTTTGAGAATAAGGTTATCAAATTATTTTTGTTACTTAGGCCCCTATATATAACAATTAGAACAAGAAATTGCTGATTTTCGTAAAAATAATGTGTTGGGCCACCATGTGGGGGTGAGGGTGTGATCATACCCCCTCTAAAAAGCTCAAGATTGTTGGACAACCATTGACGTATGGGGCAGGCAATAGGGTACTAAATATAATACCTTTGAAGAAAATATCATGTCATGGTTGCATTTAAATTTTCTAGCGTTTTAAACATGCTTTGGCTATCTGACTGCATGTGTTTGCATAATTCGTTGAAAGGCCCAGGAATTCTTCAAAATGGAAATGGAATAGTTGCAGTCTCATTTATACCCAAGAAGCCCAAAACTTGCATATACCGCTGGGCCTACGAAAGGACCTGGTAGACCTGGCTATCCTGAGAGATATCTTGTACACGCAACGCAAACCATAGCAGTCTTAAAGGGCATTGAGAGATGTATTGATATACTAAATGAGCAAATAACGTAAAGATATTCATCAACATAGCCCAAATCCAAAATATCATACAATTCCGACATCGCCTTCATGCCAAACTAAGCAAATAACAACACTTCCGGGTTGAGATTTGCCGCGAAAGTCCGTGAGTAAAACTTAGCATAACTTCCGAATTCAGCTCCTTAGTTACGATATGATCATATCGAAACTAAGAAAATCATAAAATTTTATATGATAACAGCGAAAGTATTTCAGATGGTAGTTAGTATATGCCTGAGTATTACTTTGATGCAAAAAAACTGATTTCCAGGATAATTGAGGGCGCACTCCCATACGTATCTCTCAATGCCCCTTAAGCACTCCGTGGTGGCTGGTCAATTAAATGTTAATAACTGCTCAGAATCAGAACCCCCATAATTCTTTGAAAGGCCCAGGGATTCTTCAACATTGAAATGGAATAATTGCATGCAGTCTCATTTATACCCCTGGGCCTAGGGAAGGACTTAGACCTGGCTGCGATACTATTTACCGTAAACAACATTTGATACATTGACTCTGCCTCTGCCTCCCCCTACCCCCTCCCCCATAATTCTTTGAAAGGCCCAGGGATTCTTCAAAATGGAAATGGAATAGTTGCATGCACAGTCTCGAGGACCTGGTAAACCTGGCTATCCCTGGGAGATATTTTGTACACGCAACGCAAACCATTATCAGTCTTAAAGGCATATTATGTGATCTTTTCCAGAGAGCGCCCCCTATTCATGATTTTTTTTAGAAAGTAGATTTTATTGCAGATTTACATTTCTGATCATAAATCATACATACATTCCAAGTTACAGAGCGATACGATTCCTAATTACCTCAAAATCATGGTTTTAGAGTGAATTTAGAGTGAACATATAAACTGTCATGTTATCCCGACAGTTTATTTTCACTCTAAAACCATGATTTTGAAGTAATTAAGAATCGTATCGCCCTGTAACTTGGAATGTATGTATGATTTATGATCAGAAATGTAAATCTGCAAGAAAATCTGCTTTCAATTTTTTTTGATGTTGAGGGCGTTCCCTGGAAAAATCATATAATATACCTTTAAGCCCTACGTGGTGGCTGGTTAATGAAAAGTCAATAACTGCTCAGAATCTGAATTAGGGCTATGCCATATCTATCTCTGCCTTACAGAAGAACTTGTACGTTGCTCTTTGCTCTTAATCATGTTAACCCTAACCCCCTAATCAGGTGGGTTTTTAAAATAGAAAACACCAACTAAATTGCCAGGTACACCCAAGACATGACCCTCAGCTACTCATTCGCGTAGTATACCGCGCACACTATAAAGGCTCGGTTGATTACATCATTGAAAATCGTCCGCGCATGCGCTTGGAGATAGGCTTAGAAGTGGGTTTTTTAGTACTCAGAGATGAGGGGGGGGGGGGGGGTTAGGGTTAATAGTCATGCCAGTGTTTTGGATTTCCAATCAATTTCTACGATGATGCTTCTATGACACATGTTGATGTAGGCGTTGGTGCGCATACAAAAAGTGCAATATTCCAATGACTGGGTGGTAACAGTCATATAGCACATACAAAACGTTATCAAAGTAATCTGAATTGATATGTTCACCACTTTTATCACTAGTGACACAACTCAACATATTAGGGGAGATTATTACACATAACTGTGCACACATCATATACATCATAATAGCTATGACATAGGTGACTTACGGTCTCCAACATGTCTCAATCTCGTACTAATAGCTTTACTTATATTGTCACCTCATGTTGGTGCTTGGGACTTGATTAGCGGAAGAGAGGTCATTGGACTAATGGTCAAAACGGCTTAACTCTGATGTGACAGGTTCCTTCGGGGGGTTTTGTGGTCATTGGGAGAGGGTGCTAGGGTGATGGAGCTGGCTGGGGTTCTCACAGAGAGCTTGTATCTCCCTATGAATATTTTGAAGGATTATATCTTTCTTCTTTTTTTTTTGGGGGGGGGGGGTAGTGTAATGCCAAAGGGTTGAGGTGGGAAAGGAGATAATCCTCAATCCAGCAAACAACCTCTTCGTCAGTTGAGGTTGGAACCAATGCCTCTATACTGAAAAGTTATATTTGTAGTCCAAAGCCAAAATAATACTTATCTTGTTGGTTGATACTCCATGACAAAATGGCTTAGCCACTTGGAAAGTACCTAATCAACAATATCCCGGGCAATATCCCCCACCTCCAAATTGCAGCAATAGAGACAGAAAGAGTTTCCCTTATTCACCGAATTGGGCATTTTTTATTTGTGTAAAGGTAAAAAAATCAAAGATTTGCACCCAATCTATAAGAACTTGCTATCAAATCAAGAACCACCCCATAGGATATTTTACATAGGACACCGGAAATCAGTGTTTCTTTATTCAAATCATAGAATTTCCTTAGATAAGCTAATTTTTTGAAATAGCAGCCCTTATGAGCGAGCGCCAGTGGTGTAACCAGCGGGGGTGGGGGCTGGAGCCCCCCACTTGGAACCCTTGCCCCCCCCCCACCGCTTTCCCCCAAAATGCAAATGAAATCAATCGGTGTGGGTGTGGAATGGAGCCCCCCCCCCACTTCAAGTCACTGCCCCTTCTTGCCCACCCCCCCCCCCCCCCAAAAAAAAAAAAAAATCATCAAAAAAGTCTAGTTACGCCACTGGCGAGCGCTAACAGCATTTGCCTTTGTTCTTGCTTCTGAGAATTAAGGAAGCAGCTGTGAAATGACCATGTGCGTTATGCCCTGTGTCTGAAACATTGACCACTGTTCTTCATATAGCTAGACACTGGCACATGATATCACAAGTAGATACCAGCTCCTACCACTCACTGTGGTGTCCTATAGGAACTCCTGTTTCCTTAAACATGACATAGAGAGTTAAGTAAACGTTGAACTCACTCAAATTTGTCAGTGTCAGGTCAAATTGAAGAGATGTGACTTAAACATGGAGACGTGACCCCCATCCCCTAATATTTTAAGACATTACCCCTTCTTTTTTTCTTCTTTTCAGCCCATTCTTGACACAGCCAAAATGCCCCCCTTTCAATGGCACATTTGAAGACAGATTGATATATACACATCTAAAATGTGGCCCTTTTATTGCATACAATTTTGTTGGACAGCTTACGCAAACAAATGATCCTTAATATCACATCATGGTGGCAAAATTCGAGGCCACATTTACACTTTTCAACAAGTGGTGCGATACTTTTTTCCATGTGTATACATAAATGTGCTGTGTTCTTGAGGGGCTTTTTCACATTCTCTCTTCCTCTTTTTTGGAAGGTAACAGACTTGCCGGATGTGGCGTAGCCATCCCAACAACACAGCAACATGTTATACAAGAAGTGAGTCTGGCCAGTCTATGGTCTGGCCCAATTGTTTTCAAAGGAATGTGTACACTCTAAATGTGAAAGAGTAAAAAACCACTCTAAAAGAGTGAAATTTCACTCATACAAAGAGCCAACTGAGTGACCAATCCTTTAAGAGCGAAGTTCACTCTTGAGAAAGAGTGATACATTTCACTCTAGGAAAGAGTGACCTGTGTACTCTTATAGAGTGGACATCACTCTGATGTGAGAGTGAATAGCCCGAATGTATTTTCGCTCTTTCAGAGCTAAAACCCACTTGATTAGAGTTAAATCATATTCACTCAAAATTTAGAGTGATTTTTCACTCGTTTACATTCAGAGTGTACTCCATTCTTAATACTTTCCACGCGGCAGGCAGCTGCAGACGACATTCTAAGTTTCACAAAATGTTTCAAAAATGTCAAAATTACTGTATTCCATTACCATATTTGGAATCACCATGAGAAATGCATTGAAATAAGTACAAACATGCCTAGTGTTGGTCAGTAATCTTTGAGATAGACTTTGAAAATTATGAAAGGTTTCTGAAAACATCTGTTTTGTGTATGGTAAAAATAATAGCCGCCTGGAAAGCGTTAAGACAAAATTGTCCACTTGATGCTTTAAACTTTCAATCAGGCAATATGACATTTCCAGCAATGATATATTCAAAATGTTGGCAAAAAATTGAAACATGAAATTGCGAAATGATCTGCAACATTGCATAAGTTTTTCAAGCAAGACAGTGAATCATTGCTTAGTATCAGTAATCACATTATAAATGTGCATAATCCAGTGTAGCTATGACTTGGCATACATTTTTTAAAGACATAAACCTGTTTCCTTTTTGGAAAAAGACATTAATACTGGCATACGGTAGAAGTAGGATTTGGACTACAGGACGTGCTCGCTCACATGTCCATAACTCACAGTTGGTGACCTGGCCCATAAAATGTTAAAATAATTTCAAATATGCGTTATCATAAGTAAGTTCAGCTGTGTTATTTCCACAGCCGGGTGTGACTTATAATTCGGTGTTTCTATATTAAATCTTAGTATTTCCCTAGCTAGGCTAATTTATTTAAACTGCAGTCCTCACTGCAAAAACTACAGAACACATCGACCCGTAGAGAACACGTCAAGAACATGTCAAGAACGCGTCTGGACGTGTTTAAAAAAATGTGACAGATTTAGAACATGTTCCTGACCGTTACAGATGTGTTCTTGATGTGTTCTAGAAATGGCCCTTGAACACATGCAGAACACACAGTGATGCGTCAAAAAAATCTAGAACACCTACAGAACACATTAGAACATCTACACAACACAGCTGAACATGTTCTATATCTGTTACATTTGGACGCTTCCAACACATCCTGAACGTGTGTAGAACACGTCGGAATGTGTTCTGTGAAGCGTCTGATGTGTTCTGTAGTTTTTGCAGTGAGGGCTAGGGCTAGCTTAGCTCACCTGGTATTGCTCCTAAAGACCAAGGAAGTAAGGTATTCAATATACAAGCTGCACAAAGTGTGGCTTAATCTGGGATAAAGTCCCGGGTTAAAGTTGATGGGGGCCCTGACAGCTAAGTGTAGGTGGGAGGGGATGTGTGCATTAGAATACAGTATGCTGTGTGAACAAGACCAAAAACTGGGTCATTTGTGATGTGATCAAGCAAAATCAGCTAGAAGTTGGATATATTGATTTTGAGATATAAACAGACAGAGGATAGATTTTTTTCTGTTTTCTTTTGTTTTGAAAACCCTTAGCTTGCTCATATCTTTGGAATTAATTGTCCAATCTTAATGGGGATTTATGCAAAATGTTGGCCAATACACCCAAGTAGAAAACTAAAAATGTGACATTTTCAACTTAAGACTGATTTTGCTTGATCACATCACAATTGAGTCTGTTTTTGGAGGTTGGACCAAAACTTTTGGGACAGGAGCCTCCCCCCTCCCCCTCCTTAGCCTGGGAAGGGCCTTGTGTAGTTATGCTGCTTGATTGGGTAGTCAATGTTTATCCAATAACTGTTAATAAATTGTGATATTACACGGAGCTTAAACATTTTGAACGAGTCAGAACGACATTTGCTTTCATAGACTGATCATAAACTAAAATGACTTCTAAAATATATCAAATGGTCTTGGACCCATCATGACCAAGTCAATATATCTGCACTTATCCTTAAATCCATACTAACTCTAATACAAATAGCTCTGTCCCAGCACCTCCTGGTTCAAATATCCTAGCATGGCATGTACGCAGGCAACGTTTCAGAGGCAATGAGTTATTTGTATAAAATGTTGCTGGGAGCGATTCATCATCGAAGTCAATAGGGTTGACTTTGACTACAATTCAACAGTTTCAATCTAACTTTTTACCTGAGTTTGGTTTTGTTTCTAGTTGAGGCTTGGTCTTTTTTATAAATAAAGATCTGTTGATCTACCTGTTCTGATATTTGCCCCACGAATGAAGGATCAAGTTCAAGGAGACTGTTAACATTTCCCATGCGGCAGGCGTCTGCAGACGACATTCCAAAATTTCACAAAATGTTTCAAAATGAATGTCAATTTCATCACCATATTTGGAATCACCATAAGAAATGCATTGAAATAAGTATAAACATGCCTAGTATTGGTACAGTAATTCTTATGATAAACTTTGAAAATTGAAGAAAAAAAATCTGAAAATCTGTTTTGTGCAATGGTAACACTATAGCCACATGGGGTTAAGCATCACTTCCCAATTTGTGTGACAGATTACCCACATTTAAAGCGGGACACATGAACATCAATCCATCTTGAACCTTGTGGGGGAGGATATTCGGTCTAGAGTGTAATTTTAAGTGTGGCGATCATCGATGCCTATTAGGGACTCCAAAATCTGAAGCATGACTCTGAAGTGCCAAAGCCCAGGGTTTCAAAGAGCTTTAGAGTCAAAATGTTCAAACTACTGCAAATTTTGAGAGAAACAAGGATCTTAAGAATCTTATGCACATAGATGAGGGTAAATGATAAAAAAATGCATGTGACTACTATAGTATTACTGCCAATAGAAAGGCCCAAGGCCCACATGAGAGCACCTCCTTCCCTTCAACTCTTATATCGCCAACAACACAAGAATATTAACATTTTACAAAATAGTTACAAAAGCACTTGCTGTAGTTGTTGGTTGAAGATCCCCCTTTTGCCGTATGCGCACAGGATAGGCCCGATAAACTAACCATACAATACACTCTCACTGGATGATTGCATGAGCTACTTCCGTCGCCACAATGCAAATCATGTCTCAAAATTACGGGCAAATCAACTGATGACAGGCATTTCCACATTAAAAATAATTCTAAAAAATCTTAGTAAAAAGAGAGGGTAAAAATTATGCGTAATCAATGTAGTCTCCATTTATTACATTATAACATAAATCATAAACGCTCAAAGGGTGTGGGTTATTATAAGGAATTTGGAAGTCTATATTACAAGTGATCTGATCTTAGATTGGTCCTTAGTCCAAGCAGTGCAGGGAAGTTTGTATAACACCGGGGAGGGAGGGGGCACTGGTGTAGCTGAGCGTTAACAATCTCCAGATCCCCACCCATTTTGTATGGCTCCTCAGTAATGAAATCAAAATTATATAGTTAACGAGTAGAAAGTGATATCAATACTTTCTACATGCATAAAATACATATAATATCAATCACATTGATTTTTTTAGCATTATTGCTACCCTGGGTTTTATACATATATATGCAGTAGTGGAAATAACCACATGACTTTCCGACCGGGGTTGACGATCATGTGTGTCGCAGCTCTATTAATGTACTGATACTAACAGTAGTATAGCTTTATTCCGTAATAATAAGAGCGATTAAAATCATGTCTTGGCCAGTTCACCACTCGCTATTCTAGTGGTTGACTTGCATGCTTTATGGTTCGATTCCCACTAGGACTACTTTTTGAACTGATTTTTGTTTGTTTGTAAAAGTTGGGTTAGAACAATAGACGGTTAATAGACGGTAACCGTCTATGGTTAGAAATATTCTAAGTCCACAAAGTGTTTAGTTCCTAGTCAACCCCAGGTGGAAAGTCATGTGGGTATTTCCATCGCTTCACATACATGCGGTAATGGAAATACCCACATGACTGTAAACCCGGGGTTAGAGGATCATGTGTATCACAGCTCTATTCATACTATTATGTGTACTGATCATAATAGCAGTACTGCTTTATTCCGTAATGTTTAAAAGGGATTAAAATTATGTCCTGGCCAGTTCACCCCTCGCTAGTCTAGTGAATGAGAGACATGCTTTGCAATGCAGATTCATGGTTCGATTCCTACTAGGACCACTTTTTCAACTGATATATTTCCTTTTGTAAAAGTTGGGGTTAGAAATATATTCTAAGTCCACACAGTGTGTAGTTCCTACTTAGACAACCCCGGGTAGACAGTTATGTGGGTATTTCCATTTTCCATTGCTGTATGTATACATACTAGAACAAAGCGCAAGGGGGATCTTGGGAAATGAAAATTTATCAGAATTGAACCTGGGACCTCCTGTTTACGAGTTGGACATCTACCAGCTGAGCTATCGAGGACAAATGGCTTTGAACCATTAGAAGTGGATGAAAAGGCTGATGCTTCATCAAATTCCCATATATTTCCTGCTTCTTTAGTGACAATGGAGAAATGATAATGGATTCCATCAAGTTGTACTTAAAATCAAAGTAACATAATTAGATGGAGGTTATTTTATCCTATCATTATTAGCCAAAGGGTTTGTTATTTCAAATCTATATCAGGAGAAATGGCCAAAATTATGACAAAAAACAGGACCTCTTTGTTTGGTAATCAAGCCCTCGCTGCCACGGATGCGAGTCCAGTTACTTCTTTCGCTATTATATACCACACGGTCTCACACCAGTCCTTTTGCCCCCCCCTCCTGCCCCCCCAAATAATTGTCGTCATGATTTGTAAATTGCATAATAAGAATAATTGGTGGGTGTTGTGTTTTGTATGTTGGGAAGGTATTAAGGGATAGGCTTAATAATAATATAATTAATGTTTCTCCTTTTAGGCATATTGAATCTGGATATTGTCAGAGATCAGATATTGGTCAAGATGTTGTTATCCTTGTCATAACAATGACAACCAAACAACTGTTAAAAGAGATTAAAGCAAAGAGATTGACAACTAAACAACCAATCATACAATTTGTCCACCTACTTGACTTCTTTCAGAAATACGAGTTAACTGTTAACAGTTAGATATCTGTCATTCTTCTCTCCACTGATGATTCAATTGAACAATTTGTCTTCTATTTAAGGATTAGGACTTCCAACTATTAGGGGCTCTTGAAAATCTCCTTGAAATCTACTTAAGGGATCAATATTGATATAAATCCATACAGTAAATAGAGGATTATATATTATTATTGCTAAAGGGATTAGCTGTCAATGGGATTATATTTATATTAAAGTGATCAAAATCCATGAATTGTAAATAATACTTAAGGAGGGAGTAAAGAATCCCATTTAAATCTTTTAACACTTTGAAAAAGGCACAATTTTAAACAAAAAAGTTCATGCCAGTTTGTCAGAGTCTATATATTATCTATACAAACCAATTGAGACACATGATGATTCATTTCAATACATTTTCAATTTATTTTGTGACAAAATGAAAAATAAGGGCAAACTTTGTACAATTCAACATTAGTGGTGCCTAATGGTAAGTTGGTACATTATTTCTTGAGCAGTCTCTGGTCTTTAAAAGTAGTCAATATGCGCAATATTGATGGTTTATGTAGAACTAATCTCGCATCCATCCTTCAAGCATTGCACAGACACAAGCGAGCCCTGATCATTAGAGAGCTCCCCTAAAATGATAGCTTGGACTTGTCATGATACACCACGCCTTTTATAGCGCAAAACGCTCACATGACGCATTGTGGATTGTATGCTGAACACTTGCGTATGCCAAGATAGCGTAGCAAACGTAGAGATAAAAATTCATATTTATCGCCCATTTAGAACTGATTAAAGGCATATTATGTGATCTTTTCCAGGGTGCTCCCTCTATTCATGAATTTTTTTTAGAAAGTCGATTTTCTTGCAGATTTACAGTCCTGATCATAAATCATCAATATATTCGGAGTTACAGAGCGATACAATTCCTAATTACTTCAAAATCATGGTTTAAAGAGTGAAAATATCTGCTAGCAGGACAGTTTATTCACTCTAAATTCACTCTAAAACCATGATTTTGAAGTAATTAGGAACCGTATCTCTCTGTAACTCAAAATATATTCATGATTTAAGATCAGAAATAAAACTCTGCAAGAAAATCTACTTTAAAAAAAAAATCAAGGATAGAGGGTGCCCCCATGAAAAGATCACATTATATGCCTTAAAACTATAGTGTAATTCATCTACCCAATACCTAGCTGGGTGGGTGGATGAGGCAGCACAAAACCAGTGCTACTGCTAGGTTCAAGTGAAAAAATAGGTCCAGATACTTTCATCCCACATTAAACCATCGATGAGTTCTTTAAATTGAGATATAAAACAGATCAATATAATTATATATTTATATCACTCTAAGTTGGGAATGCTTTTAAACTACCTTCCTTGTCATGCTTGTTATATCCTACTCACATGACTGCACTTGACTTTTGTGTAAGTCATGTAGGCTTTATATTTATCAATTTATACTGAAAAGCCTACACAGTAGGGGCCAATGTCTCATAAAAAATTAATACAATACCATTAAACAGTGTATAGGATTGAAGGTAGTTTTACATGTAAAACCAGTTTCCTAGGTCCACTTGTTGTAGACAAGTGCTTACTGAAGCAATACAAATGAAAAGTCAATGATAAGGCTTTTATAAGCGCTAATGGGTTTATGTCATCCCAAATGGATTTGATTTCAGGAATGCTTTAAGCTTTATCAATATTTGTATGACCAATTCCATATAGGCTTGCGCATAGGCTAACCGTTTAGGCCTAAACGCTCAACACCATAGAACCTTTCAGGACATATGTAGGCAGGCCTTTAACAGAAATAGTCATTTAAAACATCCATAAGAGCAGGCCCAGGTCCGGAAGTACATGGACATTCAAGATGCCTTTTGTATAGAATTAACCTCATAAGTGCATCTTGTTTATGTTTATACCTAAGTGACCTTAGATGTATAATAATATTGACACTCTTCTGTTTTACAAACCTAAGGCTCTTGTCGTTTGCATGCAGAATTTACAAACATTTGATTTTCAAAAATATGCAGTTAAATCTTGGAAATGGCAATCTAATTTAGGTTTTTCTTATCATATCCTGGTGAAATGAAGTGTGTAATCTGATAGGGCCTTTTTAAATGTTCTTGTCTTCTTTATGTTTGTTTCCATAATGATGCATTTGTCAATACAACTTTTTCTAGTCCTTAACACTTTCCACACGGCAGTCGTCTGCAGATGACAGTTCGGAAATGTCACAAAATGCTTCGAAAATGTCAAAAGTATTGAGTTTCATCACCATATTTGGAATCACTGTGAGAAATGCATTAAACTCAGTACAAACATGCCTACTTGTATTGGTTCAGTAATCCTTGAGATAGACTTTAAAAGTTGGGAAAGGGTTCAGGAAAATCTGTTTTGTATATGGTATAAAACTAATAGCCGCGTGGAAAGTGTTAAGAATGCACATAAATATTGCACTCTATAAAAAGGTATTGCACTCTAACTTAAAAAAGTAAGGAGCTATTTTGCATCTTCGGCCAGGAGATAAAATGAAACCAGAGGGTGGTACTTACGTGACAAGAATGGTGATTATTCCAAGCGCAGACGTACAGATGGGAAGCCACGCTAAACTACAATGTTGAGGCGGTATGTTGCTATGGTTACCGTTAGTTTTACTTATATCAATATTGCATTTGTCCTCTTGTTTGTGTGTCAAGCAAAACATCTGTAAAACGTAAAAGATATCATAGTGTAAAAGATATGTAGTAAAAGGGTTGCATTTATAGCGTCAGCATTTGAGTACAATTAAAGACAGTGGAGAAGCATGAGGAGTGGGTTTTGATTTGTGACATTGAGTTACACCCAGGAGCAGTTCATCCCTGTAACAAATTATATTAGTACCCCCTGGATAATCACTCCATGTTTCCTTCAGTACTTTGCACTAAGGTCGCATGCCCCCCCCCCCCCCCCCTTGAATAACACGTATAAAAAAACCTCTAACTCCCCTACATTGTAAACTCTTTGTGGCTATACCTCAGCCTATGCCTGATTTATTTCCACTGCCATTTCTGTACTTACTTTGCATTTAGTATGTTGTTTCATGACCAGCTTGCAGCGGAGACATAAGAATTATCACACTAATGTAACGCTGGTGGTCTTAATCTATATAGTGTACCCAAGCAATGAAGACAAATTATAGATTATCTCATCTGATAGATCCTGATGATGATACCATAGGGCCTATTCATTATCCATTCCTTATTATATCTTATTGATCGGGCCTATATATATATGAACATTTTTCTAGATAATATCATTGAATGTATGAATAGGCTAATCAATAACTACGAGTTAAATGTTTGGAAGGTGTAAACAAATTGATACAGACCACTTGAGTCACATACAAAAATGTTTAAAATGTTGCGAAGTTTCATGAGAACAATCCAATTCACACAATCCACCCAAATTAAAGTTCTTTGAAGTGTAACTACATGTACTTACAAACTTTGTATGTAAGATGATAATGCCATATTCAGAGGCAATGCACTATCTTAGACCACATGTCCAGTCATTCAATCAAGCAGAACAAATCCGATTTGAAATGTTTTTCAATATTTCATTTATCCTCAAATATACATAATACATCTGATATGAAATCATTGATTGAGCATTCTACTTATTCCAAGATTAAACTAAAAGGTTTGCAGCAATTAGCATGCTAGATCTTGGTACCAGGCGCAGGCAGGAGCAGCCCTGGCAAAAAAGTCACACTTTTTCATTCCACATTACAAGGTCTATGTTTTGATGAAAATAATAATTTTAGGATACATTACAATTAGGTCAATTAAAAAGAAATGGAGCCACCACTTTTCAACAAAAATAAATCACATATATGTGAAAAGCATGACATAAAACACCCAAATATGTCAAAGGAAGGCAATAGCGAGACCAGGGCTGACGAGATACCTTTTTGGTATCAGCCAGTTTGGCAGGTAGCTTCTTTTATAAGTTACCAGCCTGTTGTATTTACCTTCCCACAAGTTTGTTTTCCAATTCTCAAGAAGTAGATTGAAGAATCTTCTTGTATTGGAACAAATATTTTGAGTTTGGAAAAAAGTTACCAGCAAGTCGGGCATCTATGTTTGTACTTTTACCCGTCTAACCCCAAATTAACCCATGGACGGACGGATGGAAAACAGACGGACAGACGGACAGACGGACGGACTGGTGCTAAAGTCCAGCCCTGAGGGAGACATGCAATTGTATTATCCTGGCAATTATCAATTGATCATTGATATACCAAACCCAGAAATTCCATTTTTGCAAATTGGGCATTCATTTTATCCGTTAGTATATAGATCATTTGGACAATATTTGACTTTGAAGTCAATCGAATGCTAGCTTTTCTGCATGTTTGTTTGATATAAAACACTTGAAGCAATTTACAACTTCTTAGACCCAGCTATTGAGACTGAGATCAATTCTTGACTTTGAAGTCAATGAGTCTACGAAAGACAGCAATTGGAAAAGTACTTCACAATATGTAACAATTTGAAGAACAGACCACAGTCATTAAATCAATGAGAAAAGCATCTTGAAAACATTTGTAGAAAAGTATAAGTGTGTTTCACAACACCACTCCATAAAAGCTAACCACTTGGATTTTTTCAAAACAAGCTCGAAAACAGGAAAATGTCACGTACAAAGGTTTTGACTTCAAGAGAACTCAATAATTCAATACAAAGTCATCAAGCACTTTCCGATCTCCACCAACAGGCAGTGGAAATAACACAAAATGTCCTGGGAACTTCACTAAATTTCTGCAACAGATAATTTCCTTCCACTGTTTTTCTTATGTATTTTTATCTAAAATATACTAATTTCCCCCAATAAAGCAAAAATCTTCTGAGATCATCGTTCACAATTTCCCAACACATTCCAAGTATACCTACCAATTCATCAAAATCTTCAACAAATGTGATAGGCTTTGAACACACTAAGCCAGCAACATGTGCAATGTTTTTGAAACACTGAGTTTTGAGCATAGGACTAATTAATATCACATTTAATCAGTTTTATCGTTTCAGATGGTGATATCGTATGAAATTTTCATAGTGATAACCAACTGAATATGATTTTTAAAGTCAAGTAATTTTAAATACAAAATCCTTGATGCCTAGAACTATACTAACAACAATAAAAGAAGAAAATTAAAGGGAGACCGCCCCCCCCAAAAAAAAAGAAGAAGAAGAAGAAGAAGAAGAAGAAGAAGACAAGAATGACAAACAGGACAATCAAGACACAGATTGTTTAAAATAGATATTGTTGTGCGAGTACTCACTTTGCTTAGCAATTCATTGGTATGGCTGGTCTATTTCCCCTAAAAAGCTTTGAAGATTGAAGAACAGTCGGATCAATTGCTGGACGTTTTCTAAGATGCAACACTTACACACGAGTGCGGACTAGCTATCACCGATATGAGTCTGTTCCTGTTTGCGCAATCATTACAGCATACAGAGAGGATGTGCCGCTTCTGTCTTGGCTTGTCAAAGTGCCTATGGCTCTGTCTCAACACAAAAAAGTTAAGGAAAAGTTCAGCATTGCCGCCACTGCCGCACCGCACACTGGGAAGTATCTTATCACACGTCAGCACGGATTCTCCATATGTGAGGGCTTAATGCCAAAAGGCTGTATCTGTAATAGCTGCCAGTTGTTTTCTATGGGGTTGTTCATGCTGAGCAATTGGTATCAACTAAATGTAACTCGGAGCATCTATTGCAGATATGGTCTTTTGGTTGAGATACCTAGTGATGGGAAAAGGCACTATCTGTAATAGCTGCCATGTGTTATACACCACTGGTGCGATAAGGTGCCCCCTTGTAAAAATGCAATCTGACACATAGCAGCCGTTGTAGATAAGTCCTTGTGGCTCCAAACCTTTGAATGTGTATCACAGCCTGGGTACATTATAGCGAGTGCTGACAGGCCTATTAGTCACTACCTGTTGTCTAGTGCTGTAATTGTGTGATCATGTATATTTACGGAGAGGGGGAGATCCCCTGCATATAGTGTCCCGAAACCTTTTCCACCCACATTGCTGCGTCATAATTATAGACCATAATGCAAAAGGGTTATCCCAAACGTGAGATGTTGGTTGTAGGCAGCCCCATGATGCACTGCACTTTTGAAAGGTATATCATGTGATCTCTTTCTAGGAGATGCTCTCATTCCTAGAATTTCTTTTGAAAGCATATTTTTCTTGCAGATTTATATTTCGGATCATAAATCATAAATATATTCCGAGTTACAGAGCGACCTCAAAATCATGGTTTTAGAGTGATTTTTTTGTTTTAAGGATTGAGACGTTCCCTGGAAAAGATCGCATAATATACCTTTTAAGTAACAATACTATAGGCTATAAACCATGCTCACGCATGGGGAGGGGAGGTGGTCAGTGAATGCTGTACTAGCTTACTACAAATCTTTGTCCATAATTATAGAAACAGTGGCTGTTTTCACCAAATTGAGACCATGTCTTTTTGAAAAAGAGTACTTTTCTGATTGCAATTTGGGACAAAAGCAACAGTATTCCTCTAGATGCTTTGCATTACAGTAATCTTTACTATGGATTACAGTTTGAGAACGAAATACCCTATATGGGCTATGGTATACAGTGCACTATTTATATGTGTTTGATTTCAATATTTTGTCACAACTTTTAACCCCCGTCCTACTGAACCGTTTTTGTAACATGGTTTACTAAGGGGAGGGGGGGGGGGGGGGGGGGGGGTGTTCAGAAATACTTTGGTGAGGGGCAACATGCATTTGTCTGTGTCTTAATTTGTTGACCCCCTCCCCATTAACAAATGATCATTGCCATTCAAAATGATCCTAAATTTGCACCAAAATTTGCACAAATTTACAAAAATTGTCAACGGAAAGCAAAGATCCTTGCAAAATTGGGTAATTTGGGTCAAAATGTGACCTCAAATCGGTGCGATTGATATATGAATGGGCGAGAGGAGTGTTGAGGGACACAGGAGTCTAAATGTTGACTAAAAGTATTCAACAATTGCTCCAGTGAAACAAGTTCGCAATCTTGGCTTCATTATGGATGCATCAATGACTCTAACTTCGCACATATCTTCCATTGTCAAATCAGCTTCTTTTCAATTAAGAAGCCTGGGCAAAATTCGGAAATTTCTGGACTCAAAGACAACAGAACAACTGGTTCACGCCTTCATCACTTCCAGATTAGACATCGGCAATTCTCTCCTTCACGGACTTCCTAAAGATCAGATTCATCGTTTACAAGTAATTCAAAACACGGCTGCATGTCTCATCACACGCACAAAACCATCTTCTCACATAACCCCAATCTTGTTTGATTTGCACTGGCTACCAGTTCATCTGAGAGTGCAATATAAGCTTCTCATACTCACTTATCGTGCCATAAATGAACTTGCTCCAGCCTACATCACTGAACTTCTTGCATTGTATAAACCGTCTCGGTCTGGCTTGCGTTCCACATCAAAAAATCTTCTGGTTATGGAAAAGTCGTATCGGTTATGGGGGGACAGAGCCTTTACTATTGCTGCGCCTAGGCTCTGGAATTCACTTCCTAATCATATCCGTGCCTGTTCATCTCTCTCATCATTCAAAACTGGCCTCAAAACTCATCTGATGTATATTGCGTATAATTAAGCTGTTTCAATTAATTTTGTGATTTATTGCATTGTATAATTGTTGCTTTATTTATGCATTATTTGTATATGTATAATGTTCTCTGCTCTGGTTTCATTGTTTCTCTTGTTTAATTGTTCACTGCGCCATGAGTGCTTCGGCAGATTTGCGCGCATTATAAATGTTCAGTATTATTATTATTATTATTATTCATCAAATTGCACGAATTCAGTTTTAAAAATACACAACATTTCAGCTTCTGAGGAGCCACATACCCCCGCAGACACCCCCTGTGCGTGCAATTGGGGCTAACGCACCAGCCAATCATTCCCACCAATGCCAGTAACAAATTTATGCCACTGGTTTCTATATCCTTTGGAGTTTGAAACAAACTATAATTGACGATCCATTGACTTGATCAAAATAAACCATACAATACAATACAATACAATACAGAAAGCATTAATTGCGCCATTTCCAAAAGGCTCAGAACGCTTACAAGATAAAACCTTAAAATTACAACTTAAACTACAAAATGTGAGTGTAACTTGAGCATAGTACGTACAATATATTATAGCAATTACAAAATAGATCAGAAACAAAATATAAACAGAAAAACTGTTTAAGGGAACAAATGAGTTTTAAGAGCTTTTTTGAACACACTTGTAGATGATGATTGTCTAATACAGATAGGTAGCTTATTCACAAACATTAATTTTAGATAGAGGGGGTAAACTGTGTACCATCTACTTGTTCATCAGTGTTTATGCCAAGATATACAATACAATGATGCTCTGTGGCAATGATGGGGTTGTATGTTCATACATTTGCAAAATCTTTTTGACCGGTTTTTTTGCCTAATGTCACAAAACATTGAAAAAAGTTGACATCAATCAACATTTTAGTGGAAATTAAAGCAGGACACACCAAATTACCCGCATAACATTTCAATTGATCTTTTTGCTGAACATGATCAATGATTTTAAAGATTTTCAAAGAGCTAATTTCATTCAAATTTTGCAAAATAGCTTGTAATTTCTGATAGAAACCATCTGCTTTTTACAGGCATGATTGATTATAGGTCAATAAATGCGTATGTGTTGTTTCGAGAGAAATTAGACAAATCAATGCACGCGCGCTGATGTTGATGTGTGAAAAAAAGACAAAAAGAAAAGAGAATAATGGCACGACCCTGAAGGGGGAGTGCTATTGTGAGCATATCAACATTTGCGCAAGTGCATTGATTTTTCTAATTTTTCGAGAAACAAAACATATGCATGCATTGAGCTCATTCATACACGACACTATACAAATAAAAAATCACAATTTAAGCATCATTTTGATCTATGTAAAACGACTATAAACACTCTAACAAGTTTGCTAACACCCGCAGTGAAAATCGGCGAACCAGCGGATCTTGAACAACGAATCAAAACAAAACGCGCACTGCGTGATTTGAACGGCGCACACGCGGAGTGCAGGTGGACACTTTCAATGCACTCCGTGTATTTGTAATTCCTGCTTCCTGATTGGTTCAACACTACATAGAGTGTATGAATACTCATCATATCAGTTTCAAAAAATCTGAAATTCCATGAAATAATTAAAAATAGCAGTGTATTGTGTTAAATTGCCTAAAATTGGCTAAACAAATGCAAATTTAGGCCAAAATATCTACATTTGAAAGTGAAGAAAATTCTACTTTTAGATTTGTATCTTCAAAATATCATGCCTGTTTAAAAATCCAAAAAACTTAAGAAAGCTTGATATGTAGTTGTTAGAACCCTGACTGATAAGGCAACAAAATAAGTTTGTCTCAAAGCTTGTGAAGGCTTCAAAATCGGGTGACGACCCGCACGGTTTTTTGTCTTCCATTTTATTTTATTTTTACATTTTTTATTTGTGTGTCAATTTTTACTCTTACTATTTTGCAACCGTTGACACTTTCTGATATTCTTTTTTTCTTCATTTGAAATGAATATTGTGATGTAGTTTGTGTAAAGAACAATTGTGCAGCGTATTTCAAAGAAATGAATCATGTAAAAGTTTGAGAAAAGGAAAATGTGCCATTATTTTTAATAAAAACTCGAGAAAAAAAATTGTAGGGAAAAAAATTGATTTTACAATTTCCTGCATTCCTCAAGCTTTGAGACAAACCTACTTTTTTTTTGTTGCCTAACAATGGTATACATAGCCACATAATTGCAATTTTTCTGGTATAAATCATTCTGGGACACCCTGTACTGTTACAACAGATAGCTTTGCACTTTTACGCCCCGGGGGAGCCACTAAAATATCATGTTTTAAGATGCATGCATGACCAATGATTTCCCAGACAACCTCTTAACCCTAACCCCATAACTGGGTTTTGAACAGGGATCATAATCTTGGAAGAGAGATCAATAAATAAATTGCCCGTCCCCAACCAGGGATTGAACCTGGGACCCTCCGGACCAAAAAACCGGCTAGCATAGGCAAGCCATGACATTGACCCCATACACACTATAAAATCGCTTCATTCAATGAACATTGATCTTCATTAGTTAATGACGGAGCGTACACACTACCAAATCGCTTCATTGAATTAACATGTATCATCATCGAAAGAACCTCTTTAGCATCATTGAATGAAGATTAGTTTTGCTTCATTCGATGAAGGTAAGAGCGTACACACTACACATTTCATTAGTTGATCTTCATTAACGCTTCATCCAATAAAGGGATTTTTGGTAGTGTGTACGGGGTCTATTATATAGGCTCAGTTGATTACGTCATTAAAAAACGTCCGCACATGCGCTTGGAGATAGGCTTGGAAGTAGTATTTTGTAGCATACGGGGCTATTTAAGGGTTAATTAAACACAGTTTATAACCCGGATCACAATTTTGGAAGAGAAATCAACAAATAAATTGCTGCTCCCTGACGTGGGACCCTCCGGTCCACTTCCCAAAGATTATTGTCAGAGCCGGATTTACCTTTTTGGGGGCCCTGGGTAGAAATGTTACTGCGCTTTCCTAATTTGATCAGTGTTTAGTATTGGCAAATTCCATGCCAAATGTGAAAAACAGCCAAAATTTCAAATTGGTTTTACACATTTTTCTCCTCTATTGTTGGTAAGGGGTATATCTCTATTTATCAAGTCTGATATGATCTCACCACAATTTGTTCGTTTTGGTCATTACATCATCGTTTGAAAATAGGTGCGCAAAAAGGATAATGCTTTTTTAATTTGGCTTGAAAAAAGCTAGTTAAGAAAGTGTATTATTTTTGTAATAAAAAGTATTGCTTTTTAAATGCTATTTGTGATTTAGTTATTCTAAATAAAGCTTCCAATGAAAGTAAAAAGCAAAAAAGTGATATCACTTGCGAAAGGTGCAGTTATCATTTTTACGTTCATTTTTTCCATTGGATCGCGTAACGTCCGTAACATTTTTCTTTCTTTTTTTTCCTCTGGGAGAAAACTAATTGGCTGATTTTAATAACATCACACATTCACTGTTAGTTTGTGATGGGTTCAATCATTGAGCAAAAAAATAAATAAATCTATAATTAGAAATACCTTAACGAGCATTACGGACATTACATAAATCGTTACAGACGTTACATAAATCGTTACGGACGTTACAGCTTTTACTCAAGGCTTTGAAGTGCTTCTAAATGACACACTTTTGTGAGCTGTAACACTGAAAATATTAATTTGTCAAAAATGTGGTCTAATTTGACAAATTAGACCACATTTTCTTCAACAATGGTTTAGACTTGTGCACTGCTACATAGTCAGTGTAGCCCAATTGAGGAAAAAGTACTGTTGACATTTTCAAAGTTGACAAGTCAGGAGTGTAACACTATGTAATTCTTTGATACTGTGTTGCAGGGTTGCACAAAGTTGTTTCTTCCCCAGGAGCAAGGTTTTGAGCTTAACATTTCCCCACCTACACTTACAAGTTTGATAAAAATCATATTACAATATGTTAGCTATTATAGTGAACGTTGTTTAGATAGATGTACCAGGCCATAATAAGTTTACATTTGGGAAGACATTTTTTTGCTCGGACATTTATTGTGCTATTTACGCTAAATTTTGTCTAATACTAACTAATTTGGTATGAAAATGCGCTCTTGCGGTGCGCTAAATGTAGCTGTTTTATGCTAAAATTGTAAACATTTTGCCTGATTTTAACCTAATTTAGTAAGAAAAGGTACGCGAAGCGCGAAAAAAATTGCCTTTTTATGTTAAAATTGTTATTTTTTCTTCTAATTTTAACCCTTTTTTTTGGGGGGGGTGGGGCAACAAAATATGTTTTGGGGAAATGCCCCCCCCCCCCCTGTAGCGCCACCACTGGGGAAAAGCAATAAAACAATGAACACTAGTTTGTATAGGCCTACCTGTGCAACCACAGCTCATAACCCAAAGTTGCATTTTTTTTTCCTTCATCTTTTTTCACCCTTTTCACCAATACTTTTTCTTTTTGCACTTGGCATTATTTCCCCAATTATGCTCATTATTTCCCGGGAGCGGTGCTCCCTGCTCCCGCACTTTGTGCAACCCTGCTGTGTTGTCTTGCCACATATTATGCTATGAACTTGAAACTTCCAGAGTAGTTTCTGATAAGCATTGTTTAAAATATGTTAAACAGTTCTGTTACAGTTGCATCTTTTGTGTATGAAAACTTTTGCCCTCTAAAGTGACGAAAAACAAGTGTTTTTCATAAGAAAAATTACATTTTTTCCATTTTCAGTGGTAGAGATATACTTGATAGTGTTAGAGTGGGTAGTGTTAATAACCTTTAATATAGATACCTAAAACACAAACAAGCTTTGTGTGAATGAAAAAAATTAGCATACTCTGTAGTAAATATGCCATAAAACATAAATAGATGTTTTCAGACTACCCCTTCCATTATTTTACAACTTTAACCAACTAATGGACCGTTCATTATTTATGGTGGAGGGGGGGTTGGGACAAATTCGAGACTCGTATGTTAAAATTACCTACCCCCCCCCCCCCTACAGCTGAAACTGAAAATTACATGACCCCCTGCTAACCAGTAGCTTTTTATCCCCCCCCCCCCCCCCCTCCCCCGAAAAAAATCAATACTTGTCACATACTTAGGGGGTTTCTTTAACTTTGGAATTTTGTTCATGCATAACCTACGTTGTCAAATTTTGTTTGTGCCCTATCTGAACAGCCAATAATTTTATGATGCCCCTTCTTTTTATTGTGTGAAAATAGTATAATGGCGAGCGTAGCGAGTTGGCATTTTTTTTCTCATATTTATACATTTTGGATGGTTTTGTGAGTCTTTATAACCCGAACAAGTTAGAACATTCTGAGCGGAAACGTATAATCCAGTGAAACGTTCTACGTTTGTGAGCATTGGTGCAAAGCAGAAATGAGGTGAAAAGCATGCAACAAATCACATTTTTAAATCATGAAGGGGTCACACCACTAAATAGAGCTCCATAGGGATATGTACAAAAACACCGATATAAAACTCTGTTTTAGACCACTACATTACGAAATTGGACCCTATAGATTATTTTTTTCTTAAAGATTATCACATTTTCCCCACCAAAAAGTGAAAAAATAGGTAGGAATTGACCTGCTCGATTTTCCAAATATGCCCATGGAGTTGACTATACCTCTCTGACGAGCTTGGAAATGTCGCCGTAATCGTCAATGTTTCCAGTAAAAAGCACAAATTTAAAAGATCTCTCAACATTTACCTAGATGATATTCACAGTTTATAGTCAGGGTGCATGTAGGTGATGTCCCATTAGGCATAGTAAAATAAATAACACGTTTCCCGTCCGGACTTTTTAAAAAAAGGAGGAGGGAGGGTCTTACTATTTACTATTTTCCAATTTTTGCTATTTTTTCCAAGATGGCCGACAAGTCGAAAGTGACCAACTGACTGTGTCGGGGACACTCCTAAACAGATTTTCCACTATATTTGCCAGAGAACCATAAAAGATCTAAATTCAGTACATTTTGTTTATTGTTTCTGCAATAGACGTGTTGCCTGTAAAATGATATACGGTAACACCGTAAAGATTTGTAACTAAATGTTTGCATACA